>JAIUZE010012223.1:0-22454 GCA_022085475.1 Heliosperma pusillum | reverse complement strand
TTTTTTAATTCCGGTTGGGGTCCGATATATTCCGGTGGGGACCGAATTTTGCAGACTCGAGTGGTAAAAGGTGTGTTAGTCGAAATAGTGCGGGCATCTGAAATCCTGAATTACATAGTGAGAGTCTGATAGAGCCATCAGCCATCAGCCATCAGCCATCAGCCATAGAGAGAGAGGCAGGTGACAACAAGAGTGAGAGAAGCTAAGAAGAAGTATGGTGATGTTAGACGTGAGAAACTGGGATGAAGAAGCATACAGAGAGAGTATCCTTGATGATAGAGAATCCCATTGTCGTACTGTTTTCAGATCAGCCTTCGCACCTTCCTTAAACCCTAATCTTAATCTTAACCCTGACATCATTGTTACCGCCTCTAGTCACGGCCTCGTCGCCTCTTACTCTCTCTCCTCCGCCATCTCCCACCTCGTAATCCCCGCTCCTCTTCTTATTTTATTTACTGCTTTTTTCAATTCCTCTTTATTTATTTTTATCATCTTTCTTCTCAGGAAAACACCTCCACAAATCCCACTCCTCAACTGTCAGTTTCTCCCTTCTGTCTTTTTCGCTATCATATTCATATTCATATTCATAATCATAATAATACTCATTTATGTGCTGATTTTTCCATGTTGATTCCGAATTTTAGAGTGCTACAAGCTCAACCTAGCTGGGCTTTGCAAGCACACCAAGGTCCTGCCTACGATGTCAAGTTTTATGGCCACGCTCCCGATTCCTTGTTGCTTAGGTTCGCCTCTTTTTCGCCTACACCTTTTTTTGCGGTTTGGTTCGTAATGTTTGTGTTTTAATACAGGGAAACATTAATAAATCAACAAAAAAAGAAAAAGAATATTATTAATGACCAAAATGTTCATTTTTTTATACATGTCATCTATGTTGCAATTGCTGTTTTCTGTAGTTGAATAACATGTGGTGAAATTTAACAAAATAAGCCGTCAATTTCGTAGTTCTTGGTCTCTGAAGATGCGTTGTTAGGTTAGGTGCTCCATTTCCATTGAAGAAGAACCTAAACCTGTGCTTGAGAGATAGCTGTCCTTACACTGATTAGGGTTGTATGAATTCTCGAGAAGAGTATAGGAATATGAGAATATCACATTTGATTGTTGCTTATGGGTAGGTTACCGGCATTTGCTTGGGTCTTCTAACTCTTGTATTTGTTTTTTCGTAGTTCTAATTAAGTCTGTGTTTGGGGTTATTGGCAAAATATGAACCTCATTGGACATTAGCAAATCTCCGATAAAAAGCCAAATTCCCCCGTTTGGTTGGAGATCTTAGATGATTTCATTGACACTGATGAGGGAGAAGTTATCTAGCTGTACTTAAGTATGTCAAAGGTGTGAAAAAGTTGTGCTTCTTGTTTAAATGAGCGCTACTATGGCTAAACGAGCATGTAAGGAACTTGTTACTTATGGGATATGGCTATGCGAATCTGAAACTTTGAACTGTGCTTTTAAGCATTATTAAGTTCTAGCATGGTTCCTTAAATAACAAAACAATGTTTGCTTTGCTTCCCCATGGAACCTTCCGTTTAGTTCTCTTGCACAAATGTGGGCAATTTATTTAATTAATGATAAAATTTAATATAGCTCTGTAGTTTTTGCTGTATAAATTTATATGCCTTCAAATTGACTATGCAGTTGTGGAGATGATGGCCAGGTTCGAGGATGGAAGTGGAAGGAGCTTGAAGAGTCTGAGACGCCTATACGTGAACAAGGTCACTACACTTGCCTTTCGATAAACAATTATTTTCATTGCTGTTTTGACAACTTAGTGACGGTTGTAAACCTAAGCTTATGATTTGGCTCCCTATGTTACTTTACTTGTGAGTTTTTCACTAAATTTTTTTATATTTGATTAAAACTCTCATTAATGTTTTTTAAGCATCTATGTTGGTTTCTTTGATGGATTCGCAGGTTTGCATGTAAATCCAGTTGTTCAGTTCATGAATCCTCAGCACAGGTTTGTTATTGTGTTCTCTAAATTTGGAGCCTTGTTGCTTCCGTAGTTGTGTTTGACTGAACCTAGTTGGGTTAGCTCATATCCTTCTAGGCTTCTCTTTCATCTTAAAGCCAATTAGCTTTTTTAGGACCCATTTATTTTCTTTAAGATTCAAGTCTTTTTCTCTCCTCTTATTGATATGTATATTTGTGACTAAGGGTATCTGGATCTGTCGTAGATCCCTTTAGTGATTTAGACTCTAGATCCAGATCCGAAGTATTGAGATCCAGATCCAAATTGTGGGGTCTGGATCCAAGCATCTGGACGCGATGCAAGATCCATTGTTATCATTAGCTGTGATCCTGTGACTTTTACTGTTATTTTGTAACTCGTTGCTCTTTTTATGCTGGACAACTATGAGACTAATCTATTATCTTGTCCCAGGGGACCTTGGTCTGCTATGTCTCCAGTTCCCGAGAATAATGCAATTGCCGTTGATGCCAAGGTCCGTTATTACTAGATCATCTTTTTTTCTTTGTGTAGCTAACCGATTACATGATTTTGAGCATGTTATTGAACTTTTTGAGACGTTAGAGTCTAATCCTTTATAAGATCTTCGTCTCTGATGAGATATGGTTTGTTGCCAATGCTTATTTGGGCATCACTTTCTATGATGGCTGGTCGTCTAAACAGAGCCTAGGTAGTTTCAGAGCCTAGGTAGTTTGCAGACTACAAAGTTGACATTAGAGAAATGCAAGCCATGCTTATAGCAGATTTGAACTGCATTAGATCTAAATATGCACTGTAAACTTGAAATATTTGTGATCAGAGCATGCTTTTCAGTTCTATACAATCTTTGACTTGTTTTAGCTGGCTATATTACATGAAAAGCAGCAAAGTGACGATGTTGAGAAAAAAGATAGCTATGTTCTATGCATGTCATTATCATTTATGAAAGTTGTAAAAACTAATCAGCCAAGATTCGTCACTCAAAAAAAAATCTATTTAATTTGGATTAATATGGGCTTACAAGTATCAACAGCTTCCTGGTCCCTTCTTTGCATTCAAAAACCTTTTAAGAATGGAGTAGTGTTTTATTTGCAAACATTTCATAGTGAGGATAATTACTTACTAACTAAGCCCAATGGCTTGCCACTTGCTGTTATTCTACTCTCTGCAAGCCAATTGTTCACTTGTGAACCAGAAGAAATTTTGTTCAAGCTTTTTGACTGTCCAGCAATATGCTTGTTTATGAACACAATACAACATAATAAAAAGCTGTTTTTTCATTTCTCGGAAATCAGAGAGGATCAGTATTTGTGGCTGCTGGGGACTCTTGTGCATACTGTTGGGATGTGGTATGTATCGCATATTCTTGCACATATGAAAATGTTCATTCTTTTGTATACAACTATTGAAGTAACAGCACTACATTTCTGTAATTGGATTTTGAGTAGAGAGCATTAATTTTCCAGAAATCAAGAGGTCTCCTCCTTTTTTCAATGTATGGATATGATTCTGATTATTATAATGATGTATGGGATTCTCAGGAGACAAGTAAAGTTAAGATGGTTTATAAGGGCCATTCAGACTATTTGCATTCTGTTGTTGCTCGCAAGTCCAGCAATCAGGTTAGGTTTTTCATTTTTGATGCTAAATGTCCTACTGCCATCCTACACAGCTACTCTTTGGTCCTAGATGTGT
Organism: Heliosperma pusillum; assembly: GCA_022085475.1. Taxonomy (NCBI): domain Eukaryota; kingdom Viridiplantae; phylum Streptophyta; class Magnoliopsida; order Caryophyllales; family Caryophyllaceae; genus Heliosperma; species Heliosperma pusillum. Next base: position 18,796 of record JAIUZE010012223.1, on the reverse strand, counting down.
TCTTTGGTAATCTGTCTTTTCTGTGTATGTACAACGCTAATTTGCAGCTCACGTCAACTTTGTTGGGTTTCAGATCATAACTGGTTCAGAGGATGGAACAGCAAGAATATGGGGTAAAAATCTTCTTTTATTGTTCACTCATAGCATACACAGACTAGCTATTTTGTGAAAAAGTTTCGTGTCTTTTTGGTGTAAAATGAAGTGTCAAAGTGTCGGAAGGACAGCCGCGTGATAGACTAATAGCATACACGTTGACAAAGTGAATTATTAAGTAGATAGACTAATAGCATACACGTTGACAAAGTGAATTATTAAGTAGATAGACTAATAGCATACACGTTGACAAAGTGAATTATTAAGTAGCATAAGTTTGGATTTCTATTATGATCTTAATTCTAAAATTTGATAATTGATGTCAATGATTCATGATGACTTGTGAGTTGTGAGGAACTGTAGTAACTGAGTTTATTTTTCCACTAGACTGTCAAAGTGGTAAGTGCATTCAGGTTATTGATCCTGCTCGAGATAACAGTCTGAGGGAAGTCTCCAGTGTTAGCTGCATTGCTCTTGATGCAAGTGAAAGTTGGCTGGTAAACATTCAGATTGCTGTGACTTACTGTAAATCATTATGCCTGAATTCCAGATTTTGTGTATTGTCTTATTTTGAGTGGACGTCACTGTTTTGAACTTCTTATTAGTTATCTATGAGACTATCCTTTTTTCTTTGGAGGTTTATTGATTAAAGTAAAATAACTTGCTAAACTTCCTGTAATTTAATTTAAAGTAGGAGTCAGTCAACTCAATTTTCATCATGAGTTAATCATAGATGTATCTCGACTTTTGCAACGTAGGGGTACAACCCCCCCCCCCCCCCCCCCCCCCCCCACCATCATCCACCCACCCTGCCATTAGTGAGAGCCTTTGAGGGGGTGCTATGAGACTGGAAACATCTTCTTTGGATATCGATCTATCTGTCATTGTAAATAGTTTAATTACTTGTACTTTAATAGCTAAAGCATGAAGTGGTATAGCTATGGTAATCCCATTGGTTTATTGATAATAACATCTGATACATATATACTTTTTATACTATGAATGCCCATGCTGTTGTAAAGGATATCGAGCATTTTTTTGTTAATGTTTGCAGTGTATCACAACATTCTGCTTTCAAATATTTGTTTCTTATGTAAAAAGCGAGTAGCAACTCCAATATGCTGCCTATTGTTTGATTAGGTGAGGTCTGGATGAAGAGATGTTATCTTTGATTGCAAACCTTGCTAGTTAAGCTCTGCGTATGCTTATATGGATATGCTCATACTTTCTGGGCAATTTAGCTTCAATTTCATCAAAACTGATTTCTGGCTAGAGCTGTACTAGACCCTCTAGATATTCTCTGATGTGGTGTATAATGATAAGTCAGATGTTAACATTTTTGTTATGTTTAGTATTTATCTGCCTTAGTATGGTGGTACAAGGATTTCTTCTTAGAAATTTAAAAAACTAGCGACATTTGTTTGTCTATTGGGTAAAAACTTTTCGTTACTGGACTGTTTAGGGGTTGTTAAATCTGCTGGTGTTGATTTGGAATCCTATTTTGAATGTATATCTTGGCTTGTGATTTTGCAAGTTCCTTAACAGCAAAATGTACTCCTTTGTTTGTCATGCATTACATTCGATTCTCTGAATACCTGCGAATGTGTATGAATAGGTCTTGCAGTCCTAGCATCTAACTTAACGGGTGTATCATATGATTGCTATATGCAACTCACTCAAATGCCGTATCTATTTCTGAAGTCAGACGTTTAAGAACCTACCTATGTTCTTACTCCTGCAGGCATGTGGTAGTGGGCATAATTTGTTTGTGTGGAATCTACTGGCTTCAGCACAAATTTCGAAAATTTCAGCTCCTACATCTTGCCAAGATATAGCTTTTGATGACAATAATGTAAGCTTGTTTCGCAATATATGTTTGTTACCTTGCATTGAATAATTTGACTTGCAACCTAAGCCACATCAAATTTGAAGTATTTGGGCACTTGTATTATTGCTGTACTTGAATATCCGGTGCTTAAAATTCTACGCACCCATTTTCAGATGTAATAAGAACAACTTGATTGTTTGATCTCTGGAATATCTAATCTTGGTACCGTTTTTTATCGAATTCTTTGGAATTTGTGATTTCTGTAGCTGTAGGGGTTTCAGTGATTAATAGGCAGATAAGCTAGTTTATCTTGTTTCTTTTGGGGGCTTAGATTTTTCTTGATCCTACCCATACCAGTGTCTAAATTAGCATCTGAAAGAGGATGGAATGATAACTAGGTGAATCTCTATACCTGTTAAGAGTCTTTGTGAAGCCAATGAGACCATTAAGACTCCCTCAGGTTCTTTGATCTCTTAATCTTTGGGTTTGGGGAAGAAACCAAGAAAATGTTTAGATCATGATGGGACATCCTTGCTTGTTATACATCACCTTCTTTCACAGTGTTCAGAATCTAAAGAATTGACCTAAGGAAGTAGTAGTTTGATACTCCCTCTGTCCCAGTGAATTGTTTACACTTGCTTTATTTTGTGAGGGGAAAATAAAGTAAGTAAACTATTGACGGGGATGGAGGGAGTACATGAAGACTCCACTTTATGTAGGATTGAAAGCCTCTAGTATGTGTGGTATTGAATATCTCCACCATGTGATTTTAATGATCTTGAAAATATTCAGATGGATTCTGATTCTACCATCTATCTATCAAAACAAAGAAAAATGATTCCTTGTGAAGTCGTCGTCAGTCTTTATTTCTTCCACTTGAGAGTTTTAACTCTTTTTATATTAAGCGACTTTGGTAGACAAGCACTAGCACTGGTACTCATCTGTTTTCTATCTTGTCCTTGAATATTTACAAAACTATTTTATATATCAGATGGAGCGTGTTCTTGCTGCAGTGATCAACTAATTAAAAATACAATACTACTTCCGGTTCTTTGTAATTTCCCTACTTTTTAAAGATTTGAAAGGAGTATTGTAATCATATAGGGCAACTCCTAAGAATCAGAGGGAGTACATTTTAGCGTCCTGGTGTTCCACGTTGTCATTGTGTAGCCATTCAAAAAACTGTCGCCGTCATCATTCTGTTATTCTTTTTTTTTTTCTTTAATTTCTTTTAATTGTTCATTTATTGATTTGGCAGATTTTATTAGTTGGAGCTTCACCGATACTTAGTCGAATGGACATGAATGGCAAGATTCTATCTCAAATAAAATGTGCCCCTGAGTCAGCATTTTCAGTTTCCTTGCATCAGCCGGGTGTAAGCTCTGTTATCCTTTTGCATTTCTCTCCATTACTTTAAATTCAGCTTCATATTTCGATTTCCATTGGAGCCAGAGACTCGGCTCCTTGGCTTAGGCATATCATGGAATAAAGCAAAAGGGTTGATTTAATCCGCTTCTTGTTTATAGAAGTTGGTCAATGCAATTTTCATTAAATTTTTCATTATGGGACTTCTGAGCATCTTTCATGTTAATAAAATAGAGGTAAAGTTGCGTACATAGCACTCCCCTACCTCGCCAGAAACAGGTGCCTTTGAGACATTGAAGTAATGCCGTTAATGTAGTTAAATTTCAATTTCAGTAGTTTAGTTCCTAATTACTCTCTTATAAGAGTTACATTGACCATAAAGAAGTTGCTTTCGAATGTTCCTTTCTTGAATTGCTTGGTTATCGAATATTCTTGATGATGCTACAACTTTGAACGACAATTGGTCCTACTCCTGCAACACTACTGCAACCCCTATGCCAAAGAAAAAAATGGCCAATCATAATGTAGGCGAATGTGTTATATCTTGGTGTATGTTATTTTTTTCTAATTTAAAATAGAATACCTACTTACCTAGTTTCATTTCACCATCTTTTACTAGACATTTGAAGTACTTGTGGATCGCTCAATGCTGAGTACTTCCTCCCCTCCACTAAGATTTTCCCATTTACTTTTTAGGAAAATGATAATTACAACCCTTAGGGTCGTATTTAAGAAGCTAAAAGAGGAAATATTCACTTAATATTGTCATTAATTGCATAAGTTTTTGTGCAATTTTGACATCATTTCCTATATTAATACCATATATATAAGTTTTTAACTCCTTAAATACAACCCTAAGGGCTGTATTTAACATTACCGTACTTTTTAAGGGTTGAACTTTAAAAACTTTGACCAACAATACACAAAAAGTATAAAATTTTAAGAAATGATTTTTACATAATTACGTTTGGTATCCAAAACTCTTTTACAAAAGTATATTTACAATAAAAAATAATATTATATATGTATGATAAAACGTGGCCAAAGTGCGTCTCGAAGACCGTGAAAAAGTAAATGGGGAAATCATTGTGGGGGGGAGGAAGTAACATATATTGAAAACCTTAAAGACATGCTCTTTGTTTTAGTTACTGTGATCCTTTTGAATTCGTATTTAGCAGCTAAACCAAGAGGGTAATTCTGAGCTTATTCCGTGAGTTTGGAAGGGAAAGAGTTGTGGCCTGCGTGTTCTACTTCTGCATGCTAGAGACTCTTTCATATACAGTACTATTTATGTTTGCTTTGGATAGTTTTCTTTTTCCTCTAAACACAAGTAGGCTAAAAAATTATAAATTAATTCTCCATCACTCTAAACATGCTTGAAAAGAAACATAAAGCATTGGAAACTAAAATGGAACACGTAAACTATTTGTGACGACAAGTTTCCATGTGAAACCAGTTTACCAAATCTTCTGATTGGTCTTTCTTGTGCAGATTGTTGCAGTTGCAGGATACGGGGGTCTAGTTGATGTGATATCGCAGTTTGGTAGCCACTTGTGCACATTTCGGTGCACATAACTATGGTGCTCTTGTGTGATACTCTCTCCGTCCCACTTATTGGTGGTTTAGCTTTGCTTTTGGCACAAAGACCAAGGAGATTAAGTGAAGTTCAAGTCTCTACCCTTCACATTTCTATCTCGCCAGTTGATAATCCCTACTAGTACACTCCCCTGCCCAGCTTTCCACACACCCCCGCCCCTAGCTCAGTGTCACGACACTTGGATGGTGTGGTAATTTATCAAGGCCAAGTTTTCCCAAAATCGAATAGTAAACAAATGACCAAGACAACCTAAAATTGAATGGTAAATAAATGACCTAGACATTCCAAAATGGAATTAGTAAACGAAGGGAATACATGATTGTGTTGTAACTCCATAGTCGTCTAGAACAAGCAGTGATCGCTCTTAAACTTTGGAGCGCTTGTTTATAGACTTTTTACCATCAAATCCTTTTAAGAGAAGCATGCTTTATTATCTTGTACCAGTGATATTAAGGTGGCAGTCTTCACCTCTTCCTGAAAAACTTTAGTTACTTCATAACTTGCTTACATGTGACTTGTGTGGCATGGAAGTATCAAAATCAGCCAAGCTTGTAAAATGACCAAAATGAGGAAGTTCTCGAGCTCTCTGCCTTGTGAAGTTACCGCTGTTTTATTTGACTGGTGGCTTAGGTGTTGCGGGTACATATGAATTGTTTCCATTAATTATGTGTATCAAAGACCCGTTATTTTTTTTTTGTTTGGATTATGGTATGGACTATGGAGCAAAGTGACTCATTATATACTCCGTATTTTTTTTTGGAGTAAATTGTGCTTTTCACCGTGTGGTCACTCAATGCAATTTTCACTTTGGTCACATGTGGAAATAGCCACTTTATGCTATGGTAAATTGACAAGGCTGTTTATATTACTATCTTCTACACCCTTAATTTGTAGGAGCAGTTGAGACACTGGTATTACGTTCCAGTTGTTTATACATGGAACCATACTTCTTTGAGTAGTACGTTGAATACTCTGTTTTGTAGTGCTGGAACAAAAGTAGACGTTAATATCATGAGAAGTAAACATTATTGAGCTATACGGTGAACTATTTTGGTTCAGACTAGGCCTTTCAAAGCTTGACCTACCAGTAAACTCACCTGGTTTTTAGGGTCAATGATCCGTGAATATTGACTTGCACAAATTCTCATTTGTGACAGTCACTATTCGTCATAAGCTTGCGACGGGTCGAATCCCTCTCACAAGCTTGCAAGTGGAAGGACAAGTGGGAAATCATTGGTTTTTCACTTGCCCTACCACTTGCAAGCTTGTGAGAGGGATTCAACTCGTCACAAGCAAGACTAATTGATTGACTTGAGCCTTAATGACATGTTATTTTAGGGTCAAAACACGACCCAACTCGGTGGGTCAAAGATAAATCAAGAATTTTATTATAATATAATAATCTTATATTTTATTTGAAATATTAAATATAAAAGTTAATTTAAAAGTCAATTATATATTACTCTTTTATCATTAGATAATAAACATTTATTAAACTAGTTTTTTTTTATATAAATGTCTTAGTATAAGGCTCTGTTTGGTAAAACTAGCTGAAAAAGTAACTGAAACCTGAAAAAGTAGCTGAAAAAATGCGGTTTATTTCCCAATAGTAAGTTTTTTTTATATAAATGTCTTCCGTTGCGCGTGGGAGATTGGCGCTAATTTTCCAACAGTAAGTTTATTTCAGTGTCATTTTTGACTTTCAAGATTAGTTTTTTCCTCAAATTTAATATATAGAAATAATGCGGTTTTGCTCTGCTTCGTTATACAAAGCCTCGTCAATTTGTAGCTACTCAAGTTCTAATTTTGTAAATTGGTATCAAGAGAAGTGTGAGAAAAAGACACTTATGATAAGAAAAAAAAAAGTTGAGGCGAGATTAGTAATTTTGGGATGAGAGTCAACAACGGGCGAACTCCCAAAATGTTCAACCCAAATAGTCCCTCACATCTAAACTAAATGTAGGAGCATCTCCAATGGTTATATAAAAGGACATGTTTGCAATTTTTTATAATTTTCAAGCAGATTGCTCACCATTGGAGACGGAAAAATACAACCCGCTTGCAAGCTACACATGCTCTATCAAACTACATGCTTGATTTCAACTAGCTGGCTTTTTATTGGTTGATTATGTATAGTGAGCTCATTCAAGCTACAAGAAGTATGTAGCTCACCATTGTTTGAGTATGTAGCTTAAAAGCAAGGTGGCTAGAAATACTTATGTGGCAAGTCAAGCTACAAATAAAAGTGGCTCACCATTAAAGATGTTTTTTTACCTTATTCGAACAATCCAAATCAAACTACTAATTCCTTTTTGGGTAACAAATAAGAACAACAACACCTACTTTACCCTACATATTTACACAATACTAGTTTTAAACTCGTGCAAAAAATGCACGAGTTGTTTTATATATTAATATTAGACGTAAAAATAAGATCAACCTGAATATAGGCAGATGATGACACTCGTCTTGTTTGTCATCTTATTTTTCAACTACTATGTAAGATATGGGCATCAGATAATATAAATCCATGTTTCGTATCAAATATTTATTTTTATCTCTATATATGATTTTTCATCTACATAAAAATACTATATGATTTTTCGTATATATAAATTTTGTAGGAATTTTAAGGAATTTTTTTGTTGTTGTGGATCTCATCTAAAAATCTTGAGAAGCAATAACAAAATTCTAAAAGACTTTGCTTTTATACTATGTAGATGTAGATGGGTTCGTCTCACAACGTGAGACCGTCTTATTCTAAAATTTGTGAATATTAAAATAATTGGACCGTGTATAATTTTTTCTATAATATATGTTATGTAATTTTTTATAGTTGATTGTATCATTTGTATGTAAATTTGAAAAAACTGTACAATAAAGAAATAGAAATTACTTAATAAGCCTAATAAATGCATCTTTTGAAAGGAAAAGAAAAGAAAATGGTGAATGAAGGTGGGGAATTCATGAAAAAAGAACGTAATCGCTCTTTCATGAACGCCTCTTACTGATGATCGGTTTGTCGTCAAAACAAGCATCAAAAATAACCCAATAAAAGTAGTATAAAGGGGTCGAAATCCACGAGGATGGGGGAGGTCAACTACTAGTTCGATTGAATCCTATTCTAGCCTAAAATATGACGGATTGGAAAGTTAACTAAAAACTAGGAAAAACAAGCAATTACTAAGTAATAAAGATGAAAACAATTAAGGGAAAGGCTAGGGTAAAGGGTTCACCTTAGGGGGATTTAATGGGTTAGTCGGGTAACTAGCGAAAGGGGTAAATAATTCGAGTAAAATCGATTCCTAATGTCTCAACAATCGATAATCATCAACAAGCTATCGCATTTGTCTCAAATCACCCATATAAACACTTAGTCTAATCGTCTCTACCACCGTCGCTTAAGAGAAGATCAAACCATGCTTGATAAAATGGTAACTTTCGTTCACACATTTTGTAACAACCCGAAAAGTACCCAATTTTTCCTAGTGAAAATATTTACTAACACTTTTCAGTAGAACTTAAGTTTTAAAATAGAAATTTTCGTTCGGAGTCGTATTTTGAAATTCCGCGTTCGTATTTGGAATTTTTGAGGGATTTCATGAAAAGACCGTTTTTAGTCATCTTTGACTTTTCTTGACTTTTAAGTCGTCTTTGACTTTTCCTTGACTTTTAAAAGTCGTCATTTACTTTTTCTTGACTTTTAAGTCGTTATAAACTTTTCTTGACTTTTAAGTCATTTTTGAAATTTCTCGACTTTTAAGTCGACTTTGACTTTCGTTGACTTTTCCCGACTCGCCTTGCAAGTTTGAAGACCGAAATTTTATTTAAAAAAAATAATATTTTTAATTTATTTTTATTTGGATTTATTAAGAATTATCATAATTTAATGAAATTATTTTGAATTTATTCGGAATTTAAAGAATAACTTATACGGTTTTTAACCGAACGTCATTTAACTATTCCCAACGCATCGTAAAGCGCGCAACAAAATCGAAACTCGACTTTGGCATGAGTCACGCGCCCATGTCATCGTTTTCCACTCACGTTAGATATTTTAATTCTTTTGATTAAATTAATAAGAATAGCTAAGATATTTTCAACTTTATCGATCAGTTAACGAAAATTACGCAAATCGCTCAAAATCAGACCCGCTTTCTCTCCTATCCTCACGGTTTTTCTTCTCTCTTTGACTTGATATTTTCTTTCTTTTCATTACAATAACATAATATCTTGATATTTAATTCAATTAACTTAATATCTAATTAATTACGGTAATATAATTATTATACCGGGTCAATTCCATAACAACAATTACAAAACCCAACTCACTATTTTGGCCTATATTTACACGGCACTCATCCACTCATTCCTACTCACAAACAACTTTTCCTCTTTCAACAAATCAAATAAAGATCAAAATATCGCTTTCTTTAATCGTTCTTCGTGTTCTTCGTCGTTCTTCAATTGTTCTTCATCGTTCTTGAGCAAAACCTTCATAAAATCTTCATTTCTTAATTAAATCTGTCCTAACTTATATTTCTAGGATCTCCTCTTCGCTCCCCATCTTCACGTACGGTTTTATTTCAATTCCGACAAAATCGTTTTCAACACTTTAATTATGGAAATTCATATTTTAAGTTCTAATAATGTTTTCTTGTCATTTCTTATAGGGGAAGATTTTGAAGACGATTTTGGTGACTCGTATATCTTAGGAGAAGACTAGAAGACGGGTTTCTTAGTTCTTAGTTCTTATTATTTTGGTGCTACTTGATTTTAGCTAGCTAAGGTAACGATTCCGAGTTACTCGACGAATAATGTTACATATCTTTAGTTGTTGTTTATGATTTACGGTTTTTGATTAGTAACATGATAAGTAATCCTTTTTATTATGTTGTATGGACTTTTCATGTTGTTTAGTGTTCTTGATGAATTTGGATGATCTATTTATAATCATGATTTAATATGCATGATGGTTGAATTGGATGTTAAAAATGGATGTTGTTAATTAAAATGATGTGAGGAGTAATTTGGGGTGGTGGTTGTGGTGGCCGTGGAAGTGGCCGGGTATGGTGGTTGGTGAACCGGCCGGTTCAGGCTGGTCAGACCGGTTCAGGCCGGTCCAGCCGGTCTGGGTTGGTCCTTGGTGGGTCCGGGTTTTGGTCTTTGGGTTGTGTCGATGTTTGATTGTTTAATTGTTGTTTTGACGAGTCTTAATTATGTTAAAGCATGCGGGAAATATTAGAAAAACGGTTTTAGTAAAGTTGGAAAAATAAACCAAAACAGCCCAAACAGGCCGTGGGGCCCATCCAGGCCCATGTGGGGTCCGGCCCAACTCAGCCCGTGGGTCCCACTTTGGGACTTGTGGCGGTTTTTGAGTTATCGTTATTTTTATCGTGTATTGTAATATTTAACAAGTGGGAAATATTAATAAGTAAAATATTTATTTAAAAAGGTTTTTCATAAAATTATTATCTCTCACATGTTAGAAATTATAATACGAGAACGTAGTTTAATTTGGTATCCTTTAAGTCAAGCGGGGGTTTACGTAAGATTTAATAATTCACATGTTAGAAGTTTTAATAAAAATAACATGTAATGAATATGTGGATTTTATGTCTATGTGATAAAGACTCTGTTTCTAGCCGGTTTGATCCAACGGGTTTGGTCAAACTAAGATCTAGTCAGCCCCGATTTGACTGATGACCCGTCGCGGGACTCGGGTCGGGGATTTGTCTTCAGTAAGGTGTAATTTAATTAATAAATTAGCCTTAGTAGATATGAGGCGATATGAAATTTGAATATGATTTGTATGCAATTAGTCACATGATAGGAAGTTTATCCCGTGACTGTTTTATTATATGGTTGGTGTCGTGTTGACTAAGTACCCATAGAGAATTATGAGGATATGGCGTCTTGACCATTCTAATTCTAAATGAGTAGCTTGGACCATGACATTGATATGCACGTACTATCTTTAACGAGTATATGTTCGCCACTGATAGCGTTTGTGTCCCGGGCCTGGGGGGCTTATCCCCAAGTCGGGGCATGGCATCCTAAGAGTTCCGCTTTGGGAAGTGAGCCAGCTTAAGTACTAGCCATCTCTGCTTAGGGGGCCGCCTAGTAGAGTTTCTCATGTACGGTTATGTCATGGGACGGGGAATGGAATAGCTGTTGTCGCTAGGTCTGATCAGTCTAGGACTAGGATGTTTTCCTACCTTGTTGTATAGCCTCGAGTTACAGAAGTCGTCTATTGACTGTGCTAAGAACTTATGCCTGTTTGTAGAAGTATTGGTCTTTCATGTTTGTATGATTCTATGAATCTTAGAAGGTGAGATGCAAGCCGGCTAAGGTTGATAGAGTTTGGATTACCGGTTGTTAACTGATTCACATGATTACGTGTTGATTAGGTTTTGAGTGTATCATGGCCATGTTAACGGTAACCTCTGAGCTAGCATACCAGCTTCCCTACCTCGTGTTATAGTTTATTATCGGATTCACATGATAGCTTTCATATGCTAGGTTATATGTTAGTTAATTGTTTCATAACATGAAAAGCATATCATATATGTTAAAGTTTTGTATTTTCTAGATACATTGCTTTTATGTTATTCATGTTTCATTAAACTCGACATTTCGTGGCTGGGAGAACTCGGAGTTACTCCCCACTGACTGTGGCTTCTGTGTTTATATTTAATGCGGTCGTACAGGTGGTGATGCATACTTGGGGTACATTGACGAGCTAGCGAGCGAAGTATTTACCTTGGACCTATATTCGGTTCTTAGATTGTATATTATTATACACTCCTTTATTTCAGTATTTATGCGGGAGATACGTCTCCCGTCTTGTATAATTTTATATTCCTTTTTATTTTGAACCTTTGTATTTAAGACACCTTCGTTATGTATTAAATTTTTTTTTTTTTTCTTTCCGCAAATTTGAGGGTGTCACAGTTGGTATCATAGCATTTTTGCTCCCGACGCACGTTTGTGTACCCTTGTATAAATAACTTGACCTTAATAAAATAATAAACTTGTGAGATAGAATGGTAGGATGGGTAGATTAGGATTTATGTTGTAGTCTATTTGTTTATGCTAATTGTTAGGAATAACTTAATTTGTTTGTTTTCTTATGAAGATGGTTAGACCTCGTGTAGAAGAGATCGTGGTTAGTGCCAACCAGGTTCCTCCTCATAGAGAAGACAATTGCCAAGGAGGCTATGCTTGGGAGGCTATCCAGATTGCTAGGAGCAATATTACGCCTTATGGTGGAATATGTGTTACCTAGAAGGAGTATCCTCTACCGAAGATTTGAAGATTTATAAGCCTAATTGAAGTGAATTCCTTCTTCATCTTTGAATTCTCTCTTCCTTATAGTATTATGCCTCTTACTTCCATCTAAGTGCTTCTTTCTCTTCCAACCTATTTGCCTCTTGAAAATTACTCTAAATAGTTCTTCCATCTTACCATTAGTATCCTTACCTCCCTCTTGTAACATTTTATGGATGTCATAACCATCGGTTTGAGGTATATTATACTTAGTCGGAAGAACTTTGAATTTTGTGCAATATTAGTGTTTGTTAGAATGAACTTGTGAATTGAGGAAAATGTTATAGATCTAATTTCACCATATGGTGGTGAGAGTTGGTGTCCTTAAGGAAGGTGTGGTGAAGTATGTTCAATAATTGTAAAGCTTGATGCTTGTCATGACTTGTGAGTAATAGTTCATGATATTCGATGGTATAAGGTCGAAGGAATTGGCTATGACTTCTTAACTCGTTAGTAATTTAGTCTTTAGGACTTAGAAGTTTAGTATTGGTTTGAAGACCATGCGTATGATATGTCTATTTTGGAGTAAATAAGAAGTTTCGAATATGGTACTTAACCATCCTATTAAACTAGTTTCATGTTTAGATGATTATAAGGATTTGAGGATAAACTTAGGATGAAATTCTCCTAGTGGTTTTAGACTATGAAAACTTGAAGTTGTAATATCATTTCTTTTGGAGGATTGAATTAAGCATGATGGTGGTTAAGGATTTTAGTGGTTCTGTAAATGTTACTTGGAAAAAATTCTGTGGTCTTTAAATGTTGGACCCTAACAGAATAATTACTTGTGGAATTTTGGATTTGGATGACCAAACTTGAGGAATATTGTTATAAGCAAAAACCGATGTATTGAGAGTTTGGAAGAGATAAATAAATTGATTTACGGATGCATTGTTCTATGATTGGCAAAAGTTAAGTGAAATAAGATTTGTGTGACTAATCTCTTTGAGGTTTTGTGATTCAACTTTTGAGGATGAGAAGGTCCGTTGTTAATAATTAAGGGTAATGAAGTTTTGAAGAAATTAGATTAAAGGATTTCATAGTAAGTCCTTTGCTTTGTGGTTATTAGCGGTCTTGTTTACCAAATTATAAATATTTTGATGGTGGTTTCCAATAAGAGTTTTGATGGAGTTAAGAAGATTTGAGTTCGTAATGAATCTTTTATGGGATTATTAGTTATGGAGTTTACCGTACCGATGGACCTTAGAAGATTTTAATTGAATTTGAATAATTGGGAGTTCTTACTCTATGTGTGGTGCTTATGAAATATTTAGGTAGGAATCGGAGGATGGAAATGTTGAGAGTATATCACACTCTTTTGAGGATTAGTTTACTTGTACAGTTAGGGTTGTCAAGTTACGATCGACATTCGAATTGTCATCGATGGAGGATAGTTTGGTGAGTCATTCCTCTCTTTTCTCTCTTTCTATTCAATTTATTCTTTCGAATATTTCGTTCCTTCTATCAATTATCATCTCGTATCGATAGGTTATTAGAAGCTTTAGTTAGAAATTTTAGGCATAGATAGTAGAATTATTACCGGACTAAAAGCTTTTGGAAATATTTTACGATTTCAAGTATTTTTACCGTCATGGAGTGTTGAGACTTGTTATTGGAGACGTTCGATAACTAGTTTTCTCATTTATTGATGCGAAAAAGATATCTTTTAAAGTCTTTGACTTGGGACGTCGATGTTCTTAAACTGCAGATGAGAACTTTCCGTACCATTGATAAGACTTAGTATTTTTATTACAAGTATATTTTTAACAGTTTTGAAATAGACCTACATATATGTTACTTTCCTTCTTCTAAGTTTCGAGGACGAAACTTTTTAAAAGGAGGGGTGATTGTAACAACCCGAAAAGTACCCAAATTTTTCTAGTAAAAATATTTACTCACACTTTTCAGTAGAACTTAAGTTTTTAAAATAGAATTTATTGTTTCGAGTCGTATTTTGAAATTCCGCGTTCGTATTTGGAATTTCTGGGAGATTTCATGAAAAGACCGTTTTTAGTCATCTTTGACTTTTCTTGACTTTTAAGTCGTCTTTGACTTTTTCTTGACTTTTTAAAGTCGTCATTGACTTTTCTTGACTTTTAAGTCGTCATAAACTTTTCTTGACGTTTAAGTCATCTTTGACTTTTCTTGACTTTTAAGTCGACTTTGACTTTCGTTGACTTTTTCCGACTCGCCTTGTAATTTTGAAGACCGAAATTTTATTTAAAAAAATAATATTTTTAATTTATTTTTATTTAGATTTATTAGGATTTATGATAATTTAATAAAATTATTTTGAATTTATTCGAAATTTATAATAAGGTTTTACGGTTTAAACCCGGGAATCATTTAACTATTCCCGACTCATCGTAAATCCCGAAACAAACCCGAAACTCGACTTTGGCATGAGTCACACGCCCATGTCATCGTTTTCCACTCATTTGAGATATTTTAATTGTTTCGATTAAACTAATACAAATATCTTAGATATTTATTAGCTTTATCGATCAGTTAACGAAAATTACGCAAAACGATCGAAAACAGATCCGTTTCTTCCAACATCACACGGCTCCTTCCTTTCTAATGGACCTTGATATTTTCCTTTCTTTTGATTATAATAATATAATATCTTGATATTTAATTTAATTACGGTAATATGTTTATTAAACTGAGTCAATTCCGTAACAACAATTTCAAAACCCAACTCACTATTTTGCTCTATATTACACGTCTCCCTCAACACCCACTTACTCACAAACACCTTTTCATTTTTACAACAAATCAAATAAAGATCAAATTAATCGTTCTTCATCGTTCTTGAACGTTCTTCGTCGTTCTTCATTTGTTCTTCGTCGTTCTTGAGCAAAACCTTCATAAAACCTTCATTTCTTAATTAAATCCGTCCTAACTTATATTTCTAGGATCTCCTCTTCGCTCCCCATCTTCAAGTACGTTTTATTTTAAATTCCGACAAATCGTTTTCAACACTTTAATTATGGAAAATCAAGTTTTAAGTTCTAATAATGTTTTTCTTGACTTTTCTTATAGGGGAAGATTTTGAAGACGAGTTTGGAGACTCGTATATCTTGGGTGAAGATTAGTAGAAGGGTTTCTTATTATATACTTCTTATTATTTTGGTGCTAAGTGGTTTTGCTAGCTAAGGTAACGATTCCGAGTTACTCGACGAAATAATGTCACATAGTCTTTAGCTTTTAGTTTTTGTTCATAGTATGGTTATATAATTTTTAGTTGTAACGATAATTAGTGTTATTATATGTTTTAATGAATTGTTTATTATGTTTAGTGTTCTTGGATATATTTTGTATGATTTATTTAAAACCATGATTTTTGTATGATTGATGATTATTTTGGTTGTTAAAAATGGATGTTGTTAATTAAAAACATGTTAGAATTTATTTGGAATTGGGGTGGTTGAGCCATGTAGTTGGCCGTGGGTGGTGGTGGCTGAACCGGCCGGTTCAGGCTGGTCAGACCGGTCCAGGCCGGTCCAGGCGGTCTGGGTTGGTCATTGGTGGGTCCGGGTTTTGGTCTTTGGGTTGTGGCGATGTTTGATTGTTTAATTGTTGTTTTGACGGGTTTTAATTATGTTAAGCATGCGGGAAAATATTAGAAGTCGGTTTTAGAAAAGTTAAATCAAAACAGCCCATTTGTAGCCAAAACAGCCGTGGGGCCCAGTCCAGGCCCATGTGGGTCCGACCCAACTCAGCCCGTGGGTCCCACTTTGGGACTTGTGACGGTTTTTGAGTTATCGTCATGTTTATCGTGTTTTGTAATATTTAGCAAGTGGGAAATATTAATAAGTAAAATATTTAATTAAAAAGGTTTTTCATAAAATTAATTATTTCTCACATGTTAGAAATTATAATACGAGATCGTAGTTTATTTTGATATCCTTTAAGTCAAGCGGGGGGTTACGTAAGATTTAATAATTCACATGTTAGAAGTTTTTAATAACTAACATGTAATGAATATGTTGATTTTATGTTCAAGTCTATGTGGAAAGGACTCTGTTTCTAGCCGGTTTGACCAAACGGGTTTGGTCAAACTAAGATCTAGTCAGCCCCGTTTTGACTGATGACCCGTCGCGGGACTCGGGTCGGGGATTTGTCTTCAAGTAAGGTTGTATTTAATTAAAGAATGAGCCTTAGTAGATATGAGGCGATATGATAGTTGAATATGATTTATATGCAAGTAGTCACATGATAGGATGTGTTTCCCGTGACTGTTTAATTATATGGTTGGTGTCGTGTTGACTAAGTACCCATAGAGAATTATGAGTATATGGCGTCTTGACCATTCTAATTCTAAATGAGTATCTTGGACCATGACATTGATAGGCCCGTACTATCTTTAACGAGTATATGTGCGCCGCTTGATAGCTTTTGTGTCTCGGCCTGGGGGGCTTATCTCCAAGTCGGGGCATGGCATCCTAAGAGTTCCGCTTTGGGAAGGGAGCCAGCTTAAGTACTAGCCATCTCTGCTTAGGGGGTCGCCTAGCAGAGTTTCTTGTGTACGGTTATGTCATGAGACGGGGAATGGAATAGTTGTTGTCGCTAGGTCTGATCAGTCTAGGACTAGGATGTTTTTCTACCTTGTGGTATAGCCTCGAGTTACAGAAGTCGACTATTGACTGTGCTAAGAACTTATGCCTGTTTGTAGAAGTATTTGTCTTTCATGTTTGTATGATTCTATGAATCTTAGAAGGTGAGATGCAAGCCGGCTAAGGTTGATAGAGTTTGGATTACCGATTGTTTACTGATTCACATGATTACGTGTTGATTAGGGTTTGAGTGTATCATGGCCATGTTTCTGAGAGGAACCTCTGAGCTAGCATACCAGCTTCCCTACCTCGAGTTATAGTTTATTATCGGTTTCCCATGATAGCTTTCACATGCTAGGTTATTTGTTAGTTATCTGTTTCATAACATGAAAAGCATATCATACATGTTAAGGTTTTGTATTTTCCATATACATTGCTTTTATGTTATTCATGTTTATTTAAACGAACTCGACATTTCGTGGCTTGGGAGAACTCGTAGTACTCCCCACTGACTGTGGGCTTCCGTGTTTATATTTAATGCGGTCGAACAGGTGGTGATGAATATTTGGGTACATTGACGAGCTAGCGAGCGAAGTATTTACCTTGGACCTATATTCGGTTCTTAGATTGTATATTATTATACACTCTTTTATTTCCGTATTTATACGGGAGATATGTCTCCCGTCTTGTATAATTTTATGTATAATATTATTTTCCTTTTGTATGAACCTTTTTTATTTATGACACCTTTTATTGTATTCTTATCTTTTATGTATTTAAATAATTTTTTTTCTTTCCGCAAATTTGAGGGTGTCACAGTTGGTATCAGAGCTATTTTGCTCCCGACGCACGTTTGTGTACCCTTGCATAGATAACTTGACCTTAATAAAATAATAAACTTGTAAGATAGAAGGGTAGGATGGGTAGATCAGGATTTATGTTGTAGTCTATTTGTTTATGCTAATTGTTAGGAGTAACTTAATTCGTTTTGTTTCTTATGAAGACGGTTGGACCTCGTGTAGAAGAGATCGTTGTTACTGCCAACCAGGTCCCTCCTCATAAAGAAGACAATTGCCAAGGAGGCTATGCTTGGGCGGCTAGCCAAATTGCTAGGAGCAATATTACGCCTTATGGTGGAATATGTGTTACCTAGAAGGAGTATCCTCTACCGAAGATTTGAAGATTTATAAAGCCTAATTGAAGTGAATTCTTTCTTCATCTGCGAATTCTCTCGTCCTTATAATATTATGCGCTCTTCTTTCTAGCTAGGGGCTTCTTTCTCTTCCAACCTATTTACATTTTTGAAATTTCTCTTAATAGTTCCTCCATTATACCATTGGTATTCTTACCTTCCTCTTGTAACATTGGTATGGATGTCACCCCATTGGTATGCGGTATATTATACTTAGTCGGAAGAACTTTGAATTTTGTGGAATATTAGTGTTAGTTAGAATGTACTTGTGATTTGAGGAAATAGTATAGATCTAATTTCACCCTATGGTGGTGAGAGTGGGTATCCTTGAGGAAAGTGTGGTAAGGTATGTCTAATGATTTTAATGCTTGAAGCTTGTCATGACTTGTGTGTAAATAGTTCCTGATATTCGAAGGTGTAAAGTCGAATGAGTTGGCTATTACTTCTTAACTCATTGGTAATTTAGTCTTTTGGAATTAGAAGTTTAGTATTGGTTTGAAGACCATGCTTATGATATGTCTATTTTGGAGTAAAGAAGAAGTTTCGAATATGATGCCTAACCATCCTATTAAGCTAGTTCCGTGTTTGGATGATTACAAGGATTGAAGGATAAACTTAGGAAGAAACTCTCCTAGTGGTTTTAGACTATGGAAGCTTAATGTTGCAATATCGTTTAGAGGATCGAGATAATCTAAATAATAGTTGTAGTTATGGTTAGAAAGTTGAGTGATTTTTAATGTTACTTGGGAATTTGTTGTCGTTAAATGTTGGACCCTAACGGGAATAAATACTTTGTGGAATTAGGATATGATGACTATTTGAGGAATATCGAC
>JAIUZE010012222.1:0-21164 GCA_022085475.1 Heliosperma pusillum | reverse complement strand
TGATTATTAATCCAAGTTCCATCCTTTATTACAAGTTTTGGTATAATTCTTCATCTTTATTTTCATTACTAGTCTTTTAATTACTTGTTCTTGTTTATTTGTTTAGTTTTTATGTTGAATATGCCTTCTCTTGTTTGTTCCATATCAAAGTTTTCGTCTTTAATGTTCATCATTAGTATGAGTGAGTAGTGTTAGACTAGGGGAAGATGGGGGATTTAATGTGAGTTTATGGGTTGATTATGGTAATTGGACATAAAGAATTAGTCTTTTGGTAGTCTACTTGTTTTGTGCACATAAGGTGTTTGTTGAAATGCTTGAATGAGTAATTTGAGTCTTTCTCATGTTTTATTGCTAGTTTGACTGAGAGCTTGAACTTGTATTGTTGTTGTGTGTGTTTTGGATGTTTAGGGAGAGGTTAGGGCGAGAACCCAATCGAACCTTAGACTAGGGCTTGTCTCGCATCGAGAGTTGGAGGCTTGCTCTTTAATCCGTCTTACACCGAGAGGTAGAAACATGTTTAGACTATCTTTAGACTAGTCCTAATCCCCCACCATAATTGACTCATACTTGCATTAATGAACCCATCCACCCTAGTTCCTTTTAATTATTGTTTTTACATCGCATCTTTACCTTCTTGTTAGCCTAGATTATCGTTAGTCTTCTCCAACTTGCTACTAGCTAGAACTAAACTAGAACTTAATTAAACCGCCTTAGAACCATAATTACCGTCCCTTGGGATACGACCCTTGCAATACCCAACGATAACTCGTTCGCTTGCGAGGTTAAGTAAAACTCCATCAAGTTTTTGGCGCCGTTGCCGGGGACGGAAATATTGGATAAGATAGTTTAATTGATTTTAGGCTTAGTTCACTTTTATTTGTTTGATTTTCCATTTTGTCCTAGTGCATCTATTTGCATTAGGACCATTTGATTCTCTTTTGAGTGTATGAGCAGGTGCTATATCGGTCCACTCTTTCCTCTCGACCGAGAGATAGAGAAAACTTTCCGGGGTAGAAGAAGACACGCTCTTATTTCCTTAAGAGGATCCCCACCCATTCTTACCACCATAAATACTCCACCACCCACAATTGAGCCTTCAACTTCACAAACACCACCACCCACTTTACCACCCCTTATCATACCCACAAACATTCCAATAAACACATCACCCATAAATTCACCCACTTTTTCCCAAAATTCAAACAACACCCACCCACCAAATTCCCCAAATTCCCCAATTTCACCAATAAACAACCCATTCAACCAAGAGATGGCGGACCAACCCATGGGCTACTACAATAGGCCGGACCCCGATCGGTCTTGCTCGGCCATCAACTACAGAGCTATCGCTCCCAACACTTTTGAACTCCATCATCATGTCATCTCATTCATTCAACAAGACATCTTTCATGGGTTGAAGAATGAGGATGCTCATGAGCACTTGGTAGGCTTTAAGGAGAAGGTGGGAACAATCAAGAGGAACGGGATCACCGAAGACCAAATCTTGCTCATGCTATTTCCTTTCTCCTTGAAGGAAAATGCAAAGAAATGGTTAAATTCCCATGAACCCGGAACTTTCACCACTTGGGCTAGTCTCTCGAAAGCCTTCATCACCAAGTTCTACCCCCCCTCAAAAACCGCAAGAATACGACATGAGATACAAACTTTCAAACAAAAAGGCTATGAGACATTGAGTGAAGCTTGGGAGAGGTTTCGAGATCTTCTAACCTCTGGCCCTCACCATGGTATCCCGAAATGGTTGACTACTCAAATCTTTTTCCAAACTCTAGAACAAAGATTTCGTGACATGATAGTGGCGGCCTCCGGGGGAAATTTCGATAAGATGAACAATGCCGAAATCACGGAGATGATTCAAAACATCTCCGAGATGGAGAATAGCTATGGTTCGAGGGAGAGCGAGGGTAGAAGTGAAGGGTCTAGTAGACTCGAGATGGAAACCAAACTCAAATTGGATGAACTTTCAAAGAAGTTTGATAACTTGGGTCTAGACAAGGGTAAGGGGCAAATCCACCAACTCCAAAGAGAAAGACCAAGTCAAGATAAGGTGTACTATGTTGAGCAACCAAGATCTCTACCAAGATCCTACAACCAACAACCGATATGCGATACTTGTGGAGGTGTTGGTCACACATATGAAATATGTCCTTCCTTCCCTCCCGACGATCAATTCTAACAAGAATGTTATGCAATGGAAGGAAACCAACCTAGGTACTCCTACCAACGACAAGAGACTTTCTACCGAGCCTTCCCAGATCAAGACCCAAAACTCTCATATGGAGGGCAACCCTTGGATCCCAAGTACCAAGCCCCACAATACCAACCACCTCCCAAGCCCGACCATTCAAGGTCTTACAACAACAACCATGGCCAAAATTCCGATTCTAGGAGGTTTTCCCAACGTGACAATCACTCATATGTTCCCCCTCCGTTTAGAGAACAAAGAAACTCCAACAACCGTAATCAATACAACAACAAACACTTCCAACAACAACAAAATTCCCAACAACAACAAAATTTCCAACAACCTCCACCTCCATGTGAACAATCCAATTCTTCAATTGAGCAAATGCTAAGGAATATGGAAAATAAGGCATCACAACGTGAAGCAAATGCGGAGCAACAATTCAAACTCTTGAGATCCGACATTTCAAACGTCCAAGCCCAACAAAGGAACTTTGATTCTTATTTGGCTAACCAAGGGCCTATCAACCTTCAAAAAGGAGAGCAAATTCTCCCAATGCAAGGCTCTCACCCTAAGGATGGACCACCACACCACCAACAAGCACATGTGGTTGCCTTGAGGAGTGGGAAAGAGTTAGAAGATCCATACAAAGACTATGAGCATGAGCCAAAGAGGAAAAGAGATGTGATGAAAGGAGGAGTTGAGAGTCCACCTCTTTCACCAACAATTAGAGGTGAGACTTCCAAGAAAGGGAAGGTTAATGAACAAGTTGTGGATGATGAGAACTTTGTGTTAGAGGAAGTGATTCTTGAAGAAGTGGAAAACAAAGGGAAAGAGAAAGAACCCAAGAGAAGTGATGAATCTAAACAAGCCCCACCTCCAAACAAAGCCTACATCCCACCAATGCCATTTCCCCATAGAGAAAGAGCCAAGACTGAGGAGAAGAAATTTTCCAAGTTCTTAGAAATGTTGAAGAAGCTAGATGTTTCACTACCTTTCACCGAGGTAGTGACACAAATGCCCCTTTACACAAAATTTCTCAAGGATGTTCTCACCAAAAAGAGGGGTATTGGAAGTGATGGGATAGTGGCCTTAACCGAGGAATGTAGTGCGGTGTTGCTCAACCATATGCCAAAGAAGTTACAAGATCCGGGTAGCTTTTCAATTCCATGCATGGTGGGCAATGTGAACATTGAAAGAGCATTGTGTGACTTGGGTGCAAGTGTTAGCATCTTGCCACTTCCTATTGCTAAGAAACTCAGCTTACAAGACATGATTCCTACTTCGATGACATTGCAACTCGCCGATCGATCGGTTCAATACCCTATGGGTGTGATAGAGGATGTACCGGTAAAGGTAGGGAATTTCTACATACCGGCTGATTTTGTGGTATTAGATATTCCGGAGGATCAACAAACTCCAATAATACTTGGAAGACCCTTTATGGCAACCGGGGGAGTAATGATCGATGTGAAGAACGGACGACTCTCTTTCAATGTTGGAGGTAATGTAATTGAGTTTTCCTTGACGGGTATCTTGTCTAAGCCAATGTTCGAGAGTGCTTACTCGGTGGATATTCTAGAAGATGTTATCCAAGATACTAATGAGTTATGTTCGGGGGAGGTTGATGATGAGGATTATGAAGCTCTACCACCATTCCTTAATGAAGATGAGGGTAAGAACCCTCCAAAGGTAGACCTTAAACCCTTACCCCCCTCCCTTGAATATGCTTATCTTGATGAGGAAAAGGCACTTCCGGTGATTGTCAATGCTAACCTAGACCTTGATCAAAAAGAAAAACTCTTAAATGTCCTTAAGATCAACAAAAAGGCACTTGGGTATAGCATTGACGACCTTGTGGGTATCGATCCTAGAGTGTGTATGCATCGCATTGCACTAGAGGATGGATACACACCTTGTGCCCAACCTCAAAGGAGATTGAATGATAAACTAAGGGAAGTTGTGAGAAAGGAAATTGATAAACTGCTTGAGGCCGGAATCATATACTCCATCTTGGGAAGCGAATGGGTGAGCCCGGTTCAAATCGTCCCTAAAAAGGGCGGTATGACCGTGGTAGAGAATGAGGGCGGTGAACTCATCTCCACCCGTCCGATCACGGGATGGAGAATGTGCATTGATTACCGAAAGCTTAACTCCGCCTCAATCAAATATCATTTTCCTTTGCCTTTCATTGATCAAATGCTCGAGAGGTTGGCAAATCATGAGTATTTTTGCTTTCTTGACGGTTACTCCAGGTTTTTCCAAATTCCCATTCACCCGGATGACCAAGCAAAAACTACTTTTACATGTCCTTATGGTGTCTTCGCATATCGGAGAATGTCATTTGGGCTTTGCAATGCTCCCGGGACATTTCAAAGAGCCATGATGTCAATATTTTCTAAGTATATTGAGAAGTCTATGGAGGTGTTTATGGACGATTTTAGTGTCCATGGTACCTCATTTGATGATTGTTTGAGGAACCTCTCTCAAGTACTCCAAACTTGCATCCACTTTAACCTTGTGTTGAATTGGGAAAAATGCCACTTTATGGTACAAGAGGGAGTTGTTCTTGGTCATGTCATTTCTAAAAAAGGGATCCAAGTGGACAAGGTAAAAGTTGAGGTGATTGAGAGACTTCCCCCACCCACAAATGTCAAGGGTGTGAGGAGTTTCTTAGCTCATGCAGGTTTTTATAGGCGTTTTATAAAAGACTTTGCAAAAATTGCCAAACCCCTAACCTCACTTCTTGTCAAAGACACTCCCTTCATATTTGATGATTCTTGCCATGAGAGCTTTTGTAGGTTGAAACAAGCTTTGATATCGGCTCCAATCGTGCAACCTCCCAATTGGGACCTTCCTTTTGAGGTTATGTGCGATGCTAGTGACTATGCCTTGGGCGCGGTTTTAGGCCAAAGGCACGAGAAGAAGCTTCATGTTATAGCCTATGTGAGCAAGACCTTGGACAATGCTCAATGCAACTACACCACCACGGAGAAAGAGATGTTGGCGGTGGTGTATGCATTTGAGAAATTTCGACCTTATATTCTTTGCTCTAAATGATTGTTTTCACCGACCACACCGCTATCAAGCACCTTATGGTGAAAAAGGAGGCCAAACAAAGATTGATTCGTTGGGTGTTACTTCTACACGAATTCGATATGGTGATCAAGGATAAAGCGGGTGCCGAGAATGTTGTTGCGGACCACTTATCAAGATTAACCCAAGAAGATAGAGGAGATGTGGAGGATGGAGTTCCCATTAATGAGTGGTTGCCGGATGAAACTTTATTGGCAATGCTCGCTACCGACCCTTGGTATGCGGACATCGCAAATTTTCTATGCTCTAATTTCATTCCGGGGGATTTCAACCACCAAGCTAGGAAGAAGCTTAGGTATGAGTCCAAGAGGTATGTGTGGGAGGACCCGTATCTTTATAGAAGATGTAATGATGGGATTTACCGGAGATGTGTCACACATGAGGAAGGACAAGCTATCCTACAAGCTTGTCATTCTACGACATATGGAGGCCACCTATCTACCTCAAGAACTCAAGCTCGGGTCCTTCATTGTGGGTTCTATTGGCCATCTATATTCAAGGATGCTTATGCCTTTGTTCACTCTTGTGACTCTTGTCAAAGGAGAGGCAACATTGGAAGAAGAGATGAGATGCCCTTGAATAGCATCTTGGAAGTTGAATTGTTTGATGTTTGGGGAGTGGATTTTATGGGACCGTTTCCTGCCTCTTTTGGCAACCACTACATCTTGGTTGCGGTAGATTACGTGTCCAAGTGGATAGAAGCTATTGCCGCTCCCACCAATGACTCAAAAGTGGTGACCAAGCTATTCAAAGATTATATTTTCCCAAGGTTCGGTGTCCCGAGAGCCGTGATTAGTGATGGAGGTTCTCATTTCATCAACCGCACCATCTATGCTCTACTAAAGAAGTATGGGGTTAGACACAAGATCGCACTTGCCTATCATCCTCAAACAAATGGGCAAGTGAAGGTGTCCAACCGACAAATCAAGGCAATTCTAGAGAGTGTAGTGACAAAGTCTAGGAAGGAATGGAGCACAAAGCTTAATGACGTGTTATGGGCATTGAGGACCGCCTACAAGACCCCTCTAGGCACCACACCCTACCGTTTGGTCTTTGGGAAATCATGTCACTTACCCTTGGAGTTGGAGCATAGAGCTAGGTGGGCTTTGAAGGAGCTTAATTACAACATGGATCTCGCGGGTAATAAACGATTCTTGCAAATGAATGAGCTTGATGAACTTCGAATGGATGCCTATGAGAATGCAAATCTTTACAAGGAACGAACAAAGCAATGGCACGATTCAAAGATCGTGAGGAAGGAAATCAATGTTGGGGACAAGGTCCTCTTGTTCAACTCAAGATTCCAATTGTTTCCCGGAAAGTGGAGGTCTCGTTGGTTGGGACCCTTTGAAGTGGTAACTGTCTACCCATATGGCTCATATGAGTTGAAAAACAAAGCCGGTGAGTGCTTTAAGGTCAATGGCCAACGGGTCAAATACTATTATGAAGGGCTACCGATTGAGGAGAAGAACGAAATGGATCTTGAAGACCCCCCTCTCTTGGGGGATGAGTAATTCTTAACCCCAAAACTCGTGTTTGGTGGAGTCCCCAAACAACCACCACTTTTTTTTGTAAATATTGCATGCATTTTAGCCTAGAACTTAGTTACATTTGGATATATGGTTCATCTTGTGCAACATTGGATTTAGTGATGGGATCGTGTTGGCTTGTATGAAGTTTGTGTCGTGAGGAAAGTGGGACCCTCCTTTGCTTAGCCTTCGTCCCGACTAGGTGAGTCGGTTTGAAAGAAGAAAAATCGAATCTCGGGGCTAAGCAAGGAAGTCGATCGAAGAAAAATGCCGAAGACAAGGGAAAATGGAGAAAACACGGAGAAATAGGCCTCAGCCGGTCCACCGGCAGCCGGTTGGCCATACCGGCTGAGACCTTCTGCTCATGTCTTGGTTTTTGTTGTGTTTAAAAAGATGAAGGGGGTTCGAGCCGGTCGACCGGCAGCCGGTCGGCCAGACCGGCTGAGACCCTCTGATTATTTCTGGAATTTGTCATATGAAGAAAAGTGAAGGGGGGTGCGAGCCGGTAGGCCGGCAGCCGGCCAGCCGGCTATGACCACCCCATGTGAAGAAAAGCTGAAAATGGGATGAGGAGAGGCGTCCCAGCCGGTCGGCCGGCAGCCGGTCCGTCGGCTGGGACTCATATATCAAGGCAAAAAGTAGGGTTATTGAAGAGGAGAGAAGACCCAGCCGGTCGGCCGGCAGCCGGTCCGCCGGCTGGGAGCAGTCAATGACGAAGAATTGTTGAGGAAATAGTAGAGGAAGGAAGATCAGCCGGTTGACCGGCAGCCGGTCGGCCAGACCGGCTGAGGTCTTCTGATGTTTCATTGGAAAAACGCAGGAAAAATTCAAAGGCAAAAGGGTCGAGCCGGTCGACCGGCAGCCGGTCGGTCTGACTGGCTCAGACCTCCTGACCGTGCTTTATACTCACAATACCCCTTATTTTTCCTTCACTCTTAATCATTTTCTCAAATTTAGCTTTCTCCCTCTAAAATTTTCTCCCTCTAAAATCCTCCATAAATCACCCAACTCCATATTCACCTTCACTACCCACTACCCACCCTTATCTGAACCCTTAGCTTTATTTTTCGTCATGTCTGCGGCAAGGAAAAGAGCGAGAACTGGAGAGCTAGCAATTACCCAAGTGGCATTGGTGGCGGGAGCGGCCAACAACGCGGGTCCAGACCCCGACTTCCCGGGTCTCGAATTTGCCTCCATACCCCAAAAAGGTAAATTCGTTTTGTTTAAACGACGCCCCCTCCACAATGCTCGTTTCATTCATCGCTCCTCAATGCGATCGCTAGGGCTAGATAAAGTTACCTTTGAATTGTTCACCGGGGTGGGTATGAAGAGGATGTATGACATCCATGAGGGAACCTCCCCCCGCCTCACTTGGGAATTTCTGAGCTCCCTAAATTTTACCAAAGACCGACACTTTAAGGTGGAATCCTTGCAATTCCGGCTTTTAAACCGGGATTATAACCTTTCCTTAGAAGAATTCGCTAGACATTTTGAACTTGACCCGGCCCCCTCCCATAAACCACCTGAGGACTTTGATTTGGGGAGGGTATGGAAGGCCATATCGGGGATAGATGAGGCGAAGGGGGTGAAGAGACCGGCCAATACGGTCCACAATGCCGCCATCCGAATTTGGCACCGGTTTATGGGTTTTACTATCTTTGGGCGGGATGAGCCGCATAATTTCCAAACCCCGGACCTTGAGATTCTAGGGTCCTATCTCTTCACCTGACCCAATACATTTAAAGCTTGTGTTGCCCACCACTTTGCCGTACATTTGGCCCGTCTTAGCAACTCACCGGCGGGTACCTCGGCGATAGTGGTGGGTGGCGTCATCACCTACCTTGCTAAGTGCCTCACCCGGGCTTTGCCCGGCGTTAAATTTCTCCCGGGGGATACTTACTTGACCTCCGACTACATCCAACACTCCTTGAAGTGGATCAAGAAAAGCCCCCTTGATGACAAAAACTATTGGCAAATCAAGGTAGGCGGGGTAGAGAAAAATTCGGTCCCGCTTCCCAATGCTCAAAAGATGAAAATCGTGAGGGATTCCCCTCACTTCCTCCTTGAAATCGAGGCGGAACCGGAACCGGAACAAGAGCCCGTCACAACCGAGGGCGACCGAGTTTTCGGCCATGACCGACAACGTCCCACTACCTCCTCCCTACAATACAACCAACCACCACCCTTCTTCCAAACCGGTACTAATTTTAGGGCCTTCCAACAAGGCCAAGGATCCACAAGCCAACAATTTCCACTTCCCGACTCGCTTATTGATTTCATGGCGAATGTGAACTTGGGCCTACAAGCTGCCGTCGAGGATCGGCAAGAGCTTCACCGGAAGCTCGATCGGGTCTACTACGACCAATCGGTGGCTCAATTTCCCGTTTACGATGATTTCATGAGACGGGGATACAACCACCCATCCGGCCTTTACCCTCGCTTCTACCTTCCTCCCGATGGAGGATATATGACCCAAGATGGCTCCTTAACCTACGGTGACATTCGTGTCACCCAAGATTATTGGAGCGATACTATCTTTCCGCCCCCACCCACGCATGATGAGGGCACTAATGCCCATTGGTACGGGGCTCCTCCGCACAACTCGGGGGAAGTTTTCATCGCGGGAGATGGGACGGTGGTGGGTGAGGACCCAACTATGGGTGGTACTTTCCTTGGAGGACCCTCCATGCCCTTGAGCACGGGTGACGAAGAGGGAGGGAACACCGAGTCCGGTGGAGAGTCCGAGTGAAGAAGGTTGGTGATGCTCCCATTTCAAAATCCAAAATGACAAGTATGATCCTTAAATCCAAATTTATTTTCATGCATTTTACATTTCCGCATGCATTTAGTTACTTGTAATTTATTTTCGATTAGGACATCTAGTTGCATTCATTTAGGTTGCATTAGAATTTAATTATGTAATATATCGTCACATATAGGATTTGCATCCACGTAGGGAAAACAAAAACAAAAAAAAAAACAAAAAAAAAAAAACCAAAAACATGTTATTTATTTCTTCAAAAAAATCCTCAAAAAGAACAAAAACACGTTCATTTGATTTTCTCCTTCTCCTCCTAGCACTTGGACATTGAGGACAATGTCCGGTTTAAGTGTGGGGAGGGAAATATCCATTGTTGTACATATTTGTAAATTTTGTATATGCATGATGAAAAATCTCAAAGAAAATTTCAAAAAAATCGAAAAATCTTCAAAAAAATCCAAAAAAATATTGCATTGTATATATTTGTTTTTGTCTAACAAGTGATGTAGGCACACATGGAGCATTTGAAACAATAGGAGAATAGAAGACCGCTTGGTATACTCTTTCCAACTATTTTCTCCTTTTTCCGCTCTTTTCGCTTATTTTGATTAATATGGAGGAGAACGGGAAATTGTTGATGAGGATGTTCCTTGGGAACTTGATGTGTGTTGCTTATGTGCTGCTAGTCTAGACAATGTTGCATATCTATTTGATTGTTATTAGGAATTAGAATTACATTCCGTCACATGTGAATAATTGTTTGTCGTTTTAATTTTTCCTTGCATCGAGTTTGTAAATATTTTGAGTAAAATGTGGTCTAGAAAGGGAACATGATACCCCGATGATGAGATTGTCTTAACCGTGTCTTCCCCTTTCTAGTGGCTTGCACCTCTTTGACCCCCTTTGTTAGACACCCGGGGAGTAGAGTTAACCCAAAGGCCATGGACCACCTTGTGAGACCAAGTAGACCGTAGGCTAGACCTAGACTTCGACAAAGCTACTTACATGTGAGACCTAGAGCCTCCTTTAGACCGGTGCATTCATACCCGGTCTCCATAGGTTGTGAGTAGGCTCCTTGCGTGGCATGTCACATCTTCACGCACAAGTGTGTCGTTCTTTCCTTGGGTCGCGAGATGTATTCCTTTTTGTGTGCATAATTTGAAACAATCCGTTGCTTATGATTTTTGAGCCTCACATTGCCATATAAGCCTACTTTCAACCCTTTAGATTAGGACCAACTTTTGAATCCCCTTTGAGCCTTAGCCTTTCATTTGGCATTACTACAAATACCAACTACATCCCATAAACAACCTTCCTTGATCAAGAAAGTTGTCACTTTGTTTTTGGCGTTTTGAAAAGGGAAATTTGTGTCCTATTTAGTGAACTCGAGCTAAGTTCATTTGAGTTGAAATAATTGGTTTATATTTGGCTTTGATATTGAATAAAGAGGTTTTATAAAAGCAAAAAAAAAACAAAATACAAAAGAAAGAAAAATGCAAAACAACAAAAAAATCACTTCATATTTATTTATTTCGTGTTTTGTAAGAGAAAAAGTCAAGCAACACTCCTTATCCATCATTAAGCGAGTAGAAAAAGACGTTGCAAAATAAATGGGGATTTGATGTTTTTCCAAGTGAATCGGACTTTCAAGTTTGATATTTTTATTTGTTGTAATAAATTGGGAGAAATGGAACTTTGGACAATTTCTTGATTTGTAACTCCACATCTCCATAACGGTGCTTGCACCAACCCTGTTTCGACCCACCACATATCCCCGCTACAACCCTTGTTTCACCTTATGTGCATTACTATCTTTACATCTCATATGCGACCATAGAGGAGAGGATTACACATTAGATTGCGGGCATGTCCCACAAGTCGAGTAGTTGAGTGGTTTTGGTTACTTTTTGTCACAAAAATCACCCGTTCTTTAAATGAGTGACGAGTGAAAACCGTGAGGAAGTCGGTAGTCTAAGTTCTCTTAGTCATGGGTCGCATTTGGTTGAATCTCGAGTCGTGTCTTTTTGGCTTTATACGGTTGACTTTGCCTCCCTTTTGCCCGCCTTTGAATTTGTTTTATTGGCATTTGGGGGTCATACTCGGGTTGCTTGAGCCATGATTAGGGGGTTGACACCTCGTTGAGACTCTGAGACGGTATCTCCCGAACTAGACCTTTGGTTTTTGAAACGAAACCCAACCGCTTAGATGAGGAAAGTGGTTGTTCTTTTGATTGATGCATCTTGTATGTCATTTACGTGCTTAATCTTGGATGCATCTAAATTTTTCCGCAAGCCCCCACTTGCCTTACAAGGAAGTACATACCTCATTGTATTTCGTTGTGAGTTGAAGGGACGGAGAAGGCCCGTTAATTGTCTTTCATCGGATTTTAGTAGTTTAGTTTAGCTTAATTAATAAGTGTCTTGTTTTTGTCCACTTACTTACTCGGGGACGAGTAATGTTTAAGTGTGGGGAGGTTTGATATATGATTATTTTGGACCGTTTCCCCTCCTTATTTTCTTATGTTTCATCGCATTTAGTTTTGTTTGGCGTCGGTTTTATCGTATTTTGGCCCTCATCTCGTGTACTCTCATACCATTTAATTCCGTCTCAATTCACAAGAAATATGTCAAGACAAGGATGAGACGGGATGAGAACCGAGAAACCGTCACAAAACTAAACACAATGAAGAAAGGAAGAAAAGGAGAGGAAGAAGAGGATACAAGGGGCTCAGCCGGCCAAGCCACCGGTAGCCGGCCAGCCGGCTGAGCACCCAAGACTCATACCAAGGAAGGAAGAAAAGAAGAGAAGGGGCAGAGGGGTTCAGCCGGTCCAGGCCACCGGCAGCCGGCTGGCCGGCTGAGCACCCCACATAGTGAAAACAAAGCTTGAAAATTTGGAAGATCATCAGGTGGTCTCAGCCGGTCCAGGCCACCGGCAGCCGGCTGGCCGACTGAGACCTATTTCACACGAGAAACTTCAAGTTTGAAGTCAGTGGGGCTCAGCCGGTCAAGGCCACCGGCGGCCGGTGGACCGGCTGAGACCTCCACTCCGCATTTCCACTTCCTTTCTTATTTTGAACCCTAAATCTCACCAACCTATATATACCCCTCTCCTAATTCATTTTAGACACACAACCCTAGACACATAAACCCTAGATTTTAGCCTTCAATATTCCTAATCATTACTCTAATCCTTTGGTAATTAGCACTAATTACTCTAGTTTTCTACTTAGTTATTTTTAGATCTAGTCTTTCCTTTAGTTGTTTTTGAACAATTGGGTTGTAACTTGAAGAGAAGAAGACATTCTTATTTGATTATTAATCCAAGTTCTATCCTTTATTACAAGTTTTGGTATAATTCTTCATCTTTATTTTCATTACTAGTCTTTTAATTACTTGTTCTTGTTTATTTGTTTAGTTTTTATGTTGAATATGCCTTCTCTTGTTTGTTCCATATCAAAGTTTTCGTCTTTAATGTTCTTCATCATTAGTATGAGTGAGTAGTGTTAGACTAGGGGAAGATGGGGGATTTAATGTGAGTTTATGGGTTGATTATGGTAATTGGACATAAAGAATTAGTCTTTTGGTAGTCTACTTGTTTTGTGCACACAAGGTGTTTGTTGAAATGCTTGAATGAGTAATTTGAGTCTTTCTCATGTTTTATTGCTAGTTTGAGTGAGAGCTTGAACTTGTATTGTTGTTGTGTGTGTTTTGGATGTTTAGGGAGAGGTTAGGGCGAGAACCCAATCGAACCTTAGACTAGGGCTTGTCTCGCATCGAGAGTTGGAGGCTTGCTCTTTAATCCGTCTTACACCGAGAGGTGGAGACATGTTTAGACTATCTTTAGACTAGTCCTAATCCCCCACCATAATTGACTCATACTTGCATTAATGAACCCATCCACCCTAGTTCCTTTTAATTATTGTTTTTACATCGCATCTTTACCTTCTTGTTAGCCTAGATTATCGTTAGTCTTCTCCAACTTGCTACTAGCTAGAACTAAACTAGAACTTAATTAAACCGCCTTAGAACCATAATTACCGTCCCTTGGGATACGACCCTTGCAATACCCAACGATAACTCGTTCGCTTGCGAGGTTAAGTAAAACTCCATCACCCTGCAAGTATGATTAAAAGGCATCCACGGGATAAAACATTGCCCTGAACGCATACACGATGCTACATTTCGTATATGTAGACTAATTTCCTCCCGGTAGGACGACGATAATAATACGGTCCTAGTCTAAACCTGGCCAGACTCTCGGAATAAACGTTTTCCGATTCGACATGCGATGACATTTCACATCCAAGACTCGGTCAATCATAGATGTCGAGTACCCCAAATTCGGTCAATCTTCACGAAAGAGGCGGAAAAGAGCACAAGCCTCATAACAAGCGGTATGCTACATGCAAGGACACCACCTCGCAAGTATACAACATTTGACGGCCAGGTCGATCAACGCAAAGCGTTCGCCTCCCAACAACGTCGTCATATGCCCACTAACACATGCAATTAAGCAGTAAGAATACACTCCCCGTTCCGACATTCCAGCCTTACGAACGTGGAGGTAGCCAAGGGAATGAGAGTACAAAACACATAGAAAATTAGTGCTCAAACCGTAACATGTGTAAAAACCGACTCAAAGTGGGACATATAAAAAACCGTCACAAAACATGTGATACAAGCGAATGGAATATCATATATTCAAAACATTAATATTTAAAGTCATTACGTAAATTTATACGATAGACGAACCATCGGAAATATTATAAATGAAAAACATAAGTAAGAAATACAATTGAATTCTAGCATGTACCAGCCGGTCAAGGGGACCGGCTGCCGGCTACCCGGCTGGCATCATATATCATGTGAAAACTTAATAGAAAATGCAGCGTGTCCCAGTCGGTCAAATGGACCGGCTGCCGGCTACCCGGCTGGGACCAAAGACATAGGAGAAAAACAAAGGCAAAGTGAGGTATAGCTGCCGGTCGACCGGCTGAGACCAATTATATACCAAAACTTTTACGTAACACAATTAAACATCAACCACTCCCCAGCCGGTCAGCTGACCGGCTGCCGGTCGGCCGGCTGGGGTCTATTATGCACGAAAACAACACTTTCAAAACTTATGAATATTAACCAACTTCAATTATCATCATCAATCATCAATTCTCATTATCATTTATCAACTAACAACAACAATCATTAACAACACAATTCCTATGATTACTAATCTTATTCTAAATACGATTACTAACATAGAACACACATAAAACACGTAAATGATATCGAGTAACCCTTCACCGTTTCCTTTTCGCGTCTTCAATCCGCGTCAATGTCCTCTTCTATCAAGAAGTAGTCTTTGTCGGGGTCTTGGAGGTCACCATCTACAATTAGATAATAAAAGATGAATATTATTCACCTTTGAGAAAGACGAATAAATTGAAAAGCGAGAAAGACGGTAATTTTATTACCAATACGGATAGAGGACAATGAGAGGGAAAGAATAAGACGAACTTGAGTGAATTTAAGCGAGAAACGAAGGAGTAGCGATGATTTAAAGCTTGAGCAAATATGGAGGTTAGGGTTTTGGTAGTTACTTGGTGAGAAAGAAAAAGATTGAATGTGAGGGAGTTAGGGTTATGAGGGAGTATATGAGGGAGTAAGTGGAAAAGTTCATGGAAAAGCCCATTACGTCTTAAGACGTAACTTACTCGAAATCTCGCGTAAAGTCCGAAAACGAACTAGGAAATTCTAAATTAGACACGGGAAATTTAATTATAAACTAAAACTAATTTTCGCTAAAAAGTATCCGTATAATTTTTTACTATAAAAATAAGGTACATTTGCGGGTGTTACATTAATTATCCGAAAATTAAAAAAAATACTTCCTTCTATTTTATCCTTTATTGTGTCTGGGCAACAACTTACGAGTTCATACTCTTCCTTTTGGGTGCACAATTGGAGGAGCTCACTGTATACCTTTGAGAAGTTTCGTTCTCTGTTTGACAACCGTGTCGAGGACGATTAAGCTTCTAAGACAGTGGCTATCATACCACGACACATTGACGCTTTATCTAATCCTTTTGTGATCTGTTTATGTTGCACTTGCAGTAACTCATTATTTCCAACATCCTATAGTAAGATTTTTTTGCAAATATCTGCTTGAATATGAAAGGTGACTTTGTTTACTATTAGTACACCATAAACATTTTCATCAATGAGAGCTCCTTCACCTCTTGCACACGCACAACCACCTCATAACCCATATCCCTTTGTACTACGACCTACCTTCAACGCCCCCTACACATGACCTTGCCACCGTCACCAATGTCCCCTTGCCCTGCTGTTGGAGTATGTGTCCTCAAAAATAGTGCGATCACTTAATTAAACCTCAATAATAAGAATACATAAGGGATGATAAATATTATTGTCAACTGGTCCACATTTATCGATAACGATTGGCTGGCTAGAGTTTGGCGTTACTGTCGTTTGACGGTGGTGATCAGTTGATCCCTTGAGGTCACATCGAAAGGACGATTCTCTAATCAATGAAAGTTAATTAATTGTATATCGATACAGATTAATTAATTACTTAAATTGAACAAGTTCAAATTGTGAGTAAGAACTATGTCTTATTATAATACGACTAAATAAGATTCAATTTAGTAATTAAATCATTATATTACTAAGATTGATTAATGTTTACGAAACATTTGAGATAAGAATGATTGGTTAATTATAATTACAATTAGTTGTAGATTATATTAACTAAATATGAGATGACCTATTTTACATACATGTAACTATGAATTATTACTTAAAATGTTAAGTATAATTTATTTGTTATAAAATTATATTTAAATTAGTTAAATATACATTTATAAGCATTATTGCATGTAACATGTTACATATTACACATGTGACATATGGAAAATTACAAAGTTAAAATGGAATCCATTTTAAGTGGGAGGGGCCGGTTTGGTGGGTGGTATTAGGGTGAAAATTAGTTGTTGGCTTTATTGCATGAACACAATCATTACACCTAAATACCTAGACCTACTTTATTATTTTGGGTAAGAGGAAAAGGGAAGCATGCTTGTTCCTTCCTCATGCCCCAAACCGGCGCCCCCTCCCTTAAACATGAGAATAAGTTCTCATTTTTAAGATAACAATTCTCATGCTTTCTTCACCTATCATTCTCACTAGAACTTAAGGAAGTTTATGGAAAAACTAAGTTCATAATATTTATAAAACCTTCATATTATTACCAAGTGTAATAATAATCATATTAGATATATTTTAAGGGGTTCTACACATATTATTTAGTATAATAATATTTATGGAGATAAGAGATAGTCTAGGTACAATCTTGAGGAGTGCTTCTATACTTGGAGCTTGTGTTTGAAGGATCGTCCCCTTAACTTTATAGCTCAAGAACAAGAGTAGGAAAGAGTCCTACTTTTGTGCCCAAATCGTCCCATCTACAATGTGAAGAAAATGATTTTCTCATTATCTTTTGTTGTTTTGTTTGCATGCACTAGATCTTGAATCACTACATTAACAAGTTAATTATTTTGTTATTAGATTAGTCTAATGATTAGGTTAATGAACCTAACAATTGGTATTAGAGCATAAGGATGTTGCATGCAAATCGTTTAATAGTTTTTACGAGTTAACAAGTAACTAAAATAAAACTAAAAATTTGTGTTTTTATTTTATAAGCCACGAAATTTTTTAGCATGTTATATATTCTAGTCCTGAAATGTATTTAGGTCATTTTTATGATTTATGGATGATTATTGCTTAATTTAATGATTTTTGGTAAAATAAACACATTTTAATGAGTAAAATAAACTATTATTTACTAAAAATAGTTAGATTTTGAATATGGCCATGATATTTTAGTATGATATTACATGAATAGTTTAATTACTTTATGTAAAATTTGAGATAAATAGGATTTATTTTGCATGATTTATAATTTTTAATAGTTAAAAATGATATAAATGGTGATTATTTTAGCAAATATAGTTAAAAAAAATTTTATGGCATAAGAAAAATATTATAAGTTGAATTTATATTTTAAATATCATATTTAAAAGTATAAAGTTGATTATATTGAATATCATATGCTTTAGGTATTTTATTTGATAAAAACGATAAATTGCAACAATTTTTTTTCTCTAAAACGATTCTTTTTTACCAAATTTTTGAAATTTTTAAAGGTCCTAGAAATGTTCCATAATTTCCAAAATTTAATTTTCAAATTTTAGAGTTACTGTAATTAATTTTTGAATTATTTCATAGTTGTTATGTAAATAAGGGTAAAAAATGAGCAATAATGCAAAACCGAGTTGAATTATTGTCAAATATTAGAATCATTATCATTATTGTCAAACCGAGTTGAGCAATAATCTTTTCGTTGAGAACAACCAAATTTTGATTTAATAACATTTTATTACCCCATTTACCCAACGTAAAAAGGAAGTACATCGGTGTGTCGAGCCTACCCCTCTTGAAATTGGGATTCATGGGTTCTACTATTTGTTAAGCCCAAGTCTCAATTAATAAAATATAGAGGTATTTGTCAATTTATTATTATATATCTCCTTTAAGTGAACTAAATTGGTGATCTAGTGATAATTATAATTGACACGGTCAATAATTCGATATGATATGCATGTATTGTTTACGGCGATTTGGCATGCATGCAACATATAAAGAACAATGCAACAACAAACAATTTCCTAGTATGGCCTTCCTAAAAAAAATAGAAAATATAATAATCTATTACAAATTTGTAAACCAACTCCTTGGTCCCTTGAACTTCAAGTGGCGCGCCTCCCAAGGACACCGTCTCGATCGGAACGCCTTTCCGAATGACATCGTCTTTAGGAAACTCCGGTATTACAAATATTATAATAAAATTACATGAATTTTCTATTATACATTTTTAAAAATAAAATCTAGTAAAATAAGATTGATACGAGATCACATTAAAATTACAACCGAATCAATATTCCCTTACATTACGGGTGAAGATTGGGAATTACGCCTTAAACGATAATGATTCTAATAATCCGATAAGGGAACTACGCTTTGGCATTGGTGAAGATGGGAATCTTTGCTACCTTACCACTTCTACACCTCCCACTCCTATTATCATGCCCACCACTATCATGAGTGGACGTTTGGAAGGAAAATTCACTATTTCTGCGGCATTTCAATCTTTATCGCTTAAAGAAGCAAAGAGAGATAAGGGAGCTAGTGGGAGGTGAAGCAACAAAGTACTTGCAATAAAGAAGAATAAGTTCAAGAGAAATGCTAGCAAGAGTAAGATACCCAAACCCAAGATTGGAAAGGAAGTGGCCACCCTCTAGTAGCAACAACAACCAATAGAATTCTTACAAGACAGAACTTGCCTAAAGGTGAGAAAATGTTCTTGGAATCCGTGCCTTCCACTTAACTGGTTATTGATGTGTCCATTTTGTACTACCATTCTGCATACTTTCCTACTACCATTTGTGTTATATTATTTGCTTTTGTAAGCTATTCAGCTACGTTTTCCCCACTTTGCTATTTTCGGGTATGTTGTTTACTATTTTGCATGAATTGTCGCTTTTAGCACACCTTCTAGCTACATTATGACATACGAGGAATGCGTTAGAGATTTTGTATGGAATAGACTACCGAAAGATATCTTGGATTCAAAAGGAAGCGAGCTAGGAGAGTTAAAGGCTCGGGGAAGTGTTTTGGGCACCGCTCAACATAGAAAATCGTGCGACTTTCTTAGATTCGTGCCAAAGTGTCTTGAACCATCATTTTCCACTTAGAACGGAGCTGTTATACTTAGAACATGCATTTTCCACTTATAACGGAGTTGTTACACTAAGAACGAGCATGTTAAGTGTCATAAACGAGTTGTTATGCCCGGTGACTAAAGCCAGTCGGTTCCCTCTTATCTCGATTGAGTGTTACTCTAGGCCCGTGATTAGTATAAACAAGCTTTGAAAACTGTTCTAAGTATCTTTTATTAGCATTAAAATCAAAGTACATTATTAGCGTTTTAATATCATTTCTAAGCATTACAAATGATTTGTATTCAAGGATTCATCGCAACTTTCATTAATAACTTGGTAATTATCTCTTCTAGTTTATTTATATTGCAATTTAATTCTTTATCGTATTAATTTATTTTCTCATGCTTTGTTTTAATTCCATGTCTTTTATTATGGATTCAGTTTTTATTATCGCAATTACTTCAGATCCAATTATGAGTCGTTAATTCTTTTGCTAGGATTGAGGGAAGTATGGGTTCATTAGGACTTATATATGTGATTAATTAGCACAAGGATTTGCGCTTTGCCTAAATTACATGTTATCATTTATCAATTGGTTTGTTAATGTACACAACTCATTAATTGAGTATTGAAAATCGGGACCTAAGATCGAAACTCTTGTTATCGATTAGACTTACATGTAATCGATAGGATTCAAGTAATAAGACCCAAGAGCTCGTTAGTATAATTCTAAGATCGATAATGTATCCAAAAGGACTTATCTTTTGTCTAATTGTATATGTCGATGATTTCATTAAGCCGGTGAACAATCTATATGAACCCTGTAGTGAGCCCGAAATCTTAGTTCTTTCTCTATTATAGTTATTTGCTTTAAATTTTGAAATCACTTTAATTAGTTTAAATTAAAAATCAATCATACCTGAGAAATCAGATTAGTTTACTTTTTTGTAGAACCTTTTGTTTCCTGGTGTTCGACCCCACTACACTAGCTTTAGGTTAGACATGTTGGGTTATTATCTTTGATTTAGTGATACGACTTTAACCGATCATTTATAACCTTAGGCCACAAGTTTTGCCTTGTGTAACACCCGGAAATGTACCCTATTTTTCTAGTAAAAATATTTTACGGACACTTTTCAGCGAATTTTAGTTTTAATAGTAAATTTAATTTTCCGAGTCGAATTTAGAATTTCCGAGTTCGTATTTAGAATTTCCGCGAGATTCCATGAGAATCCCGTCTTAAGGCGAGTTTGACTTTTCGTTGACTTTTTCCTTTATATACTCCCTCAAACCCTAACCTAATTCATTCTCACAATTCAACTCTTTCTTCTTTACTAGAAAACCCCATCAAAAATCTAGCTTCCATTTCTTCCAAGCTTAGATTCGTCATAACTCGTTCATTTCTTGCTCAAATTCACGTAAGTTCGTCTTATTCTTCCCCTCTTAGCTTCCTCTATCCGTATTGGTAATAAAATTACCGTCTTTCTCGCTTTTTAAATTATCCGTCTTTCTCAAGGTGAATGATATTCATCTTTTACTATCTAATTGTATGTAGGTGGAGACTAGGAAGGTTTAGAAATCGATTAAAGACGCGAAAAGGTAACGGTGAAGGGTTACTCGATATCATTTACGTGTTTTACATGATTTACATGTTAGAATTCGTTTTTGGAATACAATTAGAAAG
Organism: Heliosperma pusillum; assembly: GCA_022085475.1. NCBI lineage: Eukaryota > Viridiplantae > Streptophyta > Magnoliopsida > Caryophyllales > Caryophyllaceae > Heliosperma > Heliosperma pusillum. The sequence goes on along the minus strand of JAIUZE010012222.1, from coordinate 89 downwards.
CTTAGAAATTATGATTTTGAGGATGATTGTTGTTAGTTGATGATTGTTGATGATGAATATTGATGTTGATAGTGTAGAAGTGAATTATG
>JAIUZE010012220.1:0-13964 GCA_022085475.1 Heliosperma pusillum | reverse complement strand
TCCAAGAAGGGGAACCTTCCAATGATTTCTGGGATGCAGTTGAGTAAAGCTCAGGCACCAAAGACATCGGAAGAGGTCGAGCGCATGAGTCGGGTTCCTTATGCATCAGCTATATGATCGATCATGTATGCCATGATATGCACACGTCAGACGTGGCATATGCATTGAGTATGAAGAGTCGGTACCAAGGCAATCCAGGTGAAACACACTGGATGGCTGTTAAGAATATCCTTAAGTACCAACGGAGGACTAAGGATTGGGTATTGACTTATGGAGGTGACACTGAGTTATGCGCAATCGATTACGCAGATGCTAGCTTCCAAACGGATCTAGATGACTCGAAATCTCAGTCTGGATTCGTTTTTACTCTTAATGGCGCTGCGGTCAGCTGGAAAAGCTCCAAACAAAGTGTTATAGCAGATTCTACGACTGAGTCCGAGTACTATGCTGCTTCAGAGGCTGCGAAGGAAGCTATATGGATGCGTAAGTTCTTACAGGGACTAACTGTAGTTCCTAGTTCGGATGACCCGATCACCATCTATTGTGATAATAGTGGTGCCATCTTCCAGGCTAAGGAGCCTAAGTCCAGCAACAAGTCTAGGCATGTACATCGGAAGGCTCACATGATCCGAGATTACGTGGAGCAAAGGGAGATAGTGATAGACAAGATTGCTACGAATGATAACGTCGCAGATCCTCTCACTAAACCATTGAGATATGATAAGCATGAAGGGCACGTTATTTCCATGGGAATCAAACGTGTTCCTGAGTTTTATTAGTTGTTTTATATGGATAAGACACCTGTATCTTTTTCATAAAACTATCTATGAAATCATCGTATTGTTTTATATTTTGTTTTTTATGTGGGTTGTACTGACAACATTGAACACCACAAAGTGAACTGAATTACATTATATTTGTTTTGGTCCGTAATCGCCTACATGAGCTGATAACTCTGGCAATTATTCTGTGCAGTTGATTGATGGTGGGTTCAACGAGCCATAAGTCAAACAGTTGACTGATCGATCACATATGCGAGTTATAATGATACCTCGCAGGACATTTTTGTGACAACGTTATGGAGTCCTAAATGTTTCAGAACATTAGGTGCCAGGTCGTGGATAGGACGTCCATAGTGTTCCTAGAGTCGATTCTTTTGACTATCGACCGTCTCTTGAGATTAAGGCAGTTTTTGGGTGACTTTGGTTTCTTTCTCATGGTCGAACGTAACAGGAGGCTAAGTAGATTTTTACTGGGTTTATTTCATACTGCGCTTGTATCTGCAAGATTCGAGTTAAAGAAAATATCCAACCTTTATCAGGTTATGTTATTTCTCAGGGTCACTCGAGGAGTTGTAACTGAAATGCATGGCCATGCTCGAATAAAGATTCGTTTATCAGTTAAGTTACTCTCTAGTCGAGGAAACCACTCTTGATACTGATCACTTGTAAACTACGACCTTTGTGAATACGGGCTTTGTAAATTGGTTTACATTGAGTGGGAGAAATTTATTATGGATATGAGAATCGGTTATCGCACATACACTTGTACGGACAAGTGGGAGATTGATGGAGCCAGTGTCCTCCACAGTTAGTGCAATAACATAAATAAATCTCTGTAGGTTCACAGGGTATACTTTGTATAATAATCAGTTGATTAACGTTTATCAATAACAGTTGGCTCGCTAGAAGTTTGACGTTATTGTCATTTTATTATGGCGGTGATCAACTGGTCCCTATAAGTCACACCTATAGGATGTGTCTGAGAGATGTGATTATATGAATAATATAGTCATATTGATGCCTTATACGACTAAAAGGTTAGTCGATGTATTTGACTTAAAGGTTAGTAAAAAATAATGATGATAGACGGATTAAAATGTTAATTCGTAAATTGAATAAAAACTGTTATATTTAATTAATGTAAATAATGTTAGCTTAAACGAACTAATCAGTTAATTCGTGATTAAATATAAACCGTTATATTTAATTAAGCAAATGTATTACTCGTAATAATTATTGTAAATATTGTCAGACATGTATTAATAAATCGAATGCAAAAGGTTGAGTGGACTTATTAATAAGATGACGATATTAGTGACGATAATTATAATAATACAATGGATGTTATTTACTAGGTGTGACCGAAAATATGAAGCAATAAATGGATATATCTACTCGGTCCATATCGGTTTGGAAAGAATCCTAATTGCAATTTCTTATTTTAGGAAAACCTAGCTAGTATGATTAGGAGAGAATAAAAAGAAAAATACCTATTGTTTTAAAAAGAAGTGTGACGGCACAAACACATGAACTAGGGTGATTTTTCTCTCAATTTTTCTCTCTAGATCTATCATCAAACCTCACATAAAATTAGCGGTAATTTTTGTATAATCGTTCTAGCACGATTAAGGCATATCAAGGAGCATCTTGGGTGCAACTAGTAGGAGATATCATACCTTTGATATTGTTCGTAGGCCAATTTGCAAGGACCAAAGGTTGATTTTTATCTCTTATTCATATCGTTATTTTCATATATGACTCGTTATTTCGTATCTTATAATTTTGTTATAATCCTGAAATTTAGAGGAGAAATATACGGATATTTTCCCACATATGTATCCAAATAGGTAGAAGTAATTGCAACACCAAACAATGATGTTAGGGCCGTGATCCACCTTTTCAAGAAGATAATTTTCCCTCGATTTGGTCTGCCCAGAGCCATTATAAGTGATCGAGGAACACATTTTGGGGAAAAGCAACTTGATGCCTTACTAGCCAAATACGGAGTATACCATAGGAGTGGCTTGGCGTATCATCTTCAAACCAGTGGCCAACAAGAAGTCTCGAACAAAGAACTCAAAATAGTGCTCCACAAAGTTGTCTCAAACTCAAGGAAGTGTTGGAGCACTAAGCTAAATGACACGCTATGGGCTTATAGCACAACATTTAAGACACCTATTGGGAAATTACACTTTAGGATGGTCTACGGGAAAGCCTGTCATTAGCCATTAGAGATGGAACATAAAGCTTACTAGGCCATCCAAGAACTTAACCTAGACGCTAAACTTAGCGTAGCAAAAAGGTTATTGTAACTGAATGAACTCGAGGAGGTTTGTCTGTAAGCCTATAAGGGCTCTCGCCTCTACAAAGAGAAGCCAAAACGTTGGCATTACAAGAACATAATCAAGAGACAATTCTATATTAGTCATCAAGTACTTCTTTTCAATTCCCCGTTTGAAAATCTTTCCGGGAAAGCTCAAGACAAGATTGTCATGTCATGTCATTGTCACTTATGTAAGCAAATTCGGCTATGTGGAATTTGGCCACAAATGTTGGGAAATTCAATGTCAATGGTTACTGTCTCAAGCACTACCACAATCACTCGACAATTGGAGTTCTAGAAATCCTTCACTTGTAGCCCTCAATTCCCGAACCTTGATCTCTCACTGAATATCTGTCGTGCAAGACGTTAAACCAGCGCTATCGCTTGGAATTAGGAAATGATGGCCACACTACAATCCTAGGAGGCATAATAAGGGAGGAATTGAGATGGTTTGAGTCGGAGTCGGTGGTTTGTTATGTCTTAGTCATAAGGGACGAAATAAGAAGGGGGTGTGAGAGAAGAATGTCACAAATTTAAGTCTTTCTTTTTATTTTGTTTTTGTCAACAGTGGTTTGTTTAATAGGGCGTTACAAGTGGGGCGTAGTGAGGGAAGAGAATTCAGTATCTTCACACACACTATGATGGACTCGTGTTGTTTATGCTAATCTCGAGATTTACACGGGACGAGTAAAAGTCCAAGTGTGGGGATATTTGACAACACTCAAATTTGTCAGGTATAGATTAGTTTATTGAGTCATTTTGCTGTACTTTATAAGGTTCGTAAGCATTGGTTTCATGCTAATTTAGTTTCTTGTGGCTTGTCATAATTTTGTTTATCCGAGTCAATTTTAGACTAATTTGGGTCGAATAATTTGTATGGAGTAATTTTGTATGAAGACTTGAAGACCCACTCCCTTTGGTGCCATGAAGGGAAGCCTAGAAGGGCCCACAAACGAGTCAAACCCGAAAGTCAACATAAGTCAACCAAAGTCAAAATCAAACCCGAGGCCAGGTCAACAAAGGTCAAACCCGAAAGTCAACATAATTTTAGATGAATATGACTATTTCTAATTATATATTCCCATCATCAATTACAAAGGGTCTGGGACGGAAGGATTCGAACTTCCCATAACATGACCAAAACCCAATGCCTTACCGCTTGGCCACGCACAACTCTATGCTAATAAACACTAATATTGTTATTGATTGTTCGTCAATTTCAGCCCAACTATCTAAAGAATCAATTAGATTTTCTTGTTTAGTATTTTAACTCCGACACATGTAGACATTGAAAGAATAAACTTATTGATCATTACCAATAATTCATTCAGATATTATAATTATATGAATGTAGAATTTCTTCTAATCTCTATTGAGAATGGAAGGTTTTTTTATTTAGTGAGTAATTTCAAAAAACGAAAGATTTTTTTCTATCAATAACTCAATCAAAATAACTTTTTTTAAAAACAATTTATTAAGCTTAAATTCTTTACTTTGATCGGTCTTAATTCTACTCTTTATTCGAGTAGTTGTTTCTTGGCCAAATTACCGGAGGCCTACGCTTATTTTGAGTCCAATCGTCGATTTTATGCCAGTCATACCTCTACTTTTTTTTTCTCTTAGTGTTCGTTTGGCAAGATGCTGAAAGTTTTCGATAAGATCTTTCATCTTATCCTATAAAAATGAATATTTTTTTTTCGAGAAAGAGGATTCTAATACTCATTAGTTGACAAAATAAAAAGTCTTACAATACGAGCCTTTCACTAATTAAATAAATTTAATTCATATTAAATTAAAATTCTTGGATCGACACAATCCACATTATCGTTTTTTTTTCCATTCTAACAATTTGTTTCGCTAACTGAATAAACCTGATTGTGATCCTCCACTATATCAACAAGTGGGTATAAAAATTTATTGATAAGTAAGAAAATAATAGATATGATAATAATAACTTTCTTTTTATTTATATTACAAAATAAAAAAGAAAAAGTTTTCGGCGTCAAACCAAATATCAAATTATAAAATATGCGGTATAAAAATAATAAATGTATTCTCTTTTAAAAAAAACCTTTGGAGAATTTTAATGCTTACTCTCAAACTCTTTGTTTACATAGTAGTGATATTCTTTGTTTCTCTCTTTATTTTCGGATTCTTATCTAACGATTCAAGGCGTAATCATGGGCGCAAAAACTAACAAAATGTTTCTTTGCTTGCTTTTTCATCTGTTCTTTTTTTTCAAAGTTCAAATTTCATAAAAAAAATTTAATATTTTATAAAAAATGTCGAATTCTAATTAAAAATACATTCGAACGAAAATAATATATAAAAAAATATAATAATGATGATCAATCAATGTAAAATGTAAATGGAACACGGAAATAGAGGGATTCGAATGCTCGGTACGAATAACTCGTACAACATATTAGCACTCCGACGCTTTCGTCCACCCAGCCATCTCTCCCCCTTGAAAAAAAAAAATTTATAAATATATATATTAAATAAATAAATTAGTTAGAAGATTTTTGTATGTAAAAAAAATATCTAATTGTAATTTTTTATTTATATAATTATTATAACCTCTATAACATAATAATAACGTTTCTATTTTATATAATGTTATATATATAACAATAATAATATATGTATACAAAATAGACAAGTTGTTATTGTGTTATACAAGAGTACAACAACCAGTACAAGTTTTAGATGAAATTTTAATTAGTTGTATAAAGACAAAAAAAGAGAAAGATTATTATTATATATATAATAATATAAATAATGATATATAAAGAAAGAACTTTTCGACCGAATAATGGAATTTTCGGATTCCCGTGGCCTGGCAAAATACGTACTTCGCCAGGCCCTTAAAAATGATTTAATTTATACGCTACAAAAGTGATATTTCGATACAATAATTTATCTGTAGCGGGTATAATTTAGTGGTAAAAGTGTGATTCGTTCTATAACCCTTTAATAGTTAAGGGGTCTCCCTGTTTAATTAGTATTATGTTCATGAACTTTATTTCGTAAAAGGAATTAATCCTTACCTTTAATGCCAAATTTGAAGACAATTAAACATTCTCGTGATTTGTATCCAAAGGTCACTTAAAACTAGAAATTTGGATTATGAAATTATGAAGCATGAATTTTTTGTAATTGGACCACTATTTCCAATTCAATGAGTATAAGTAATAAATTCATGGATAAAGATATAAAAACGGGTTTTCTAATCGTAACGAAATCTTCGTCTTTTATTTTTCTAAAGAAAGCGAGGCAGAATGGCTATTAAATGATGACTTTAGTTTACTAGAGGCTTCAGTCAACATATTTTTTGTAGCTCGGTGAAAACAAAAAACTTTTCCTTAAGATTATCTCAACTAGAAATAGAGAAAGAAGTAACTAGAACGATTGTTTGCATCTCTTCTTCTAGAGGAATTATCTAGAAAGCAAGTTTTTTTTAATTGAATTTGAATGCATTCATTAAAAAAGTTGACATACATGTTTTTAACTGAGAATTTCTACATTTTCCATACAGAAGCCGAATGAAACCAAAGTTTCAAGTTTGGTCTTGAATTAGAGACGCTAAAAAAAACCAGCGTCAACTCTAACCCCTTGCCTTCCAAGCTAACGTTGTGGGTTCGATTCCTGCTACCTGCTCCGCTCTATTCCATAAATATTAATACATCGTTATTGAGTTGAATATACAATTATAAAAAGAATATCATCTCACGTACAATATGATTCTTTTTTCAAAACAAGAAATACAATAATCAAAATCAAAAACGCCAAAAAATAGGAATCATCAGAATAAAATGAAAAGCATCCATTGTCTAATGGATAGGACAGGAGGTCTTCTAAACCTTTGGTATAAGTTCAAATTCTATTGGACGCAATTTTTTCCATATGTGTTTTGATATATTTATAGGACGATAAAGAAGGATCAATTTCTTTATGCTTCTTCATGAAGTAGAAAGCGTTTCATCTGTTCTTGAATAGCATCTTTTAAAAGGGCTTCTGCTTCCTCAGTAAATGTTTTGGTAGAAGAGATAATTTGATGAAATTGCGATTTGTTCGTTTTTAAATAAGTACGTAATTCAACAGTAAATTTCTAATTAATCAAGATAACCGTTCGTTCCGGTATAAATAGTCCTTATCACTTCTTCTACCCTAAAAGGGGCAGATTGATGTTGTTTGAGCAACTCACGTAAGCGTTGACCTCATGCCAATTGGTTCTGAGTAGCTTTAACAAGATCATAAGCAAATTGTGCAAAGGCTTCTAATTATGCGAATTGTGTCAGTTCTAATTTTAATTTACCAGCAACTTGTTTCATGGCTTTAATTTGAGCCGCGGACCCTACTCTAGAAACAGAATTACCCACATTAATGGCTGGTCTGATTCCAGCATTGAATAGGCCGGTAGATAAAAATATTTGTCCATCTGTAATGGAAATTACATTTGTAGGATTATAGGCCGAAACATCGTCTGATTGGGTTTTGACTATTAGTAAAGCCGTCATACTTCCCTCACCTAAAAACGAACTTGATTTAGCAGCACTTTTCAAAAGTCTTGAATGCAAATAAAAAACCTCTCCTGGGTACGCTTCACGGCCCGACGGTCTTCGTAATAGAAGAGATATTTGTTGATAAGCTTGTGCTTTTTTTGAAAGATCATCAAAAACTATTAAAGTGTGTCACTCGCGGTACATAAAATATTCCGCCAGTGCCGCTCCGGTATAAGAGGCGAGGTACTGTAATGTAGCTGGGGAATCCGCTGTTTTGGCTACCACAATAGTGTATTCCATTGCTCCCCTTTCCTGGAACATATTAACTACCTGCGCCACAGAAGATGCATTTTGCCCAATAGCTACATATACACATATTACATTTTCCCATGTTGATTGAGAATTGTATCTGTAGCTACGGCTGTTTTACCAGTCTGTCTATCCCCAATAATTAATTCTCACTGACCTCGTCCTATAAGGATCATTGAATCAATAGCAGTAAGCCCGGTTTGAAGAGGCTCATAGACAGAGCGTCTCAAAATAATACCGGGAGCGGGAGATTTTTTTGACCAAGATTCAGAAGTTGAAATTTCACTTGTACCATCAATAGGTTTAGCTAAGGCATTTATAACACGATCCAGATAAGCATCACTCACGTTTATCTGAGCAATTCTTCCTGTTGCTTTTATAGAATATCCTTCTTGTATTAGTAAACCATCACCCATTAATACAACACCAACATTATTTGATTCTAAATTCAGAGCAATACCTATTGTCCTCTCTTCAAATTCTACTAATTCACCTGCCATTACCTGCCATTACCCCTTAAGTTCCGGTTTTTTCCGGGTTTCGATACGACCATTTCTACTTTTAAAGAGAAAATTGTAATTTTTTTAAGCATCAACCGGACCGGTGACCGGTCGCTATATTTTTTGGGACCCGCAGACCGGACCGGTATGTCTTGTCTGTACCGGACTGGCCGGTCCGGTCCGGGTCGGTCCATTTCATTGTCTGAACCACTTTTTGCTTACCCCTAGCTACTGCACCTGGACATCCAACCGTTTAGTTTTAACCATGTTAATGGGCTCATATTTTTGGTTGATAGAGAATTAAAGTATATTTACCTATAACTCGCGAAATGCTATATTTCTTACACATTATTTTTTCTTTATTCAGAAGTAATTCCCGAAATCATGGACCTTTAAAACCCTAGTTCTAAAGAAAATAAAGGTACAGCTCGTTGAATCCAACCTATTCTTGAAATAAACAACTCGCACACACTCCCTTCCCAAAAACGATCAATACACCAATCACTATGCTGAGATTTATCAGATTTGTTTCTAAAATATCGGTATTAACCCCGAAACTCTCGGCGGATGGCAGTGACCCAATGAATTTCATGAATTTTTTTTTTTAATTGAGATTTCCAATAACAATAATACCAAAATTATATTTTATTGGAATTAATTCAAATAAAAAGTTGATGCGTGTATTTTATATAGACTTTTTAATTCATTTATGCACGCATTTCTATGTCATTTAGGTGATATTATGCCACTATATGCCCCTATTTGGCTACTTTTTACTTTCATTACCATTTTGTAGGTACAAGCTGCGTAGTAGGGGAAACTGAGCCAAAACAGTCCACTTTGCATGCATTTAGGAGAATGGAAGGAACAGAACAGAAGCTCTTGCATGGGAAAACGTGAAACCACTCACAATCAAGTCCAAAGCCACGACCAACACTATATGCTAGGCCAGAGGACCTCGATCGACCATATCTTTGGTCGATCGAGGGGAGTACTGATGAAGAAGACTCGATCGAGAGGATTTGTTGCTAGAGAAGACCTCGATCGACCTGTCATCTGCTCGATCGAGGGGTAGCTGTTGAAGAATTGGTCGATCGAGAGGATGAAGTCCTCGATCGACTGATATTCTGGAATAAAGGCCTCGATCGAAGGGGATTTTCCCTCGATCGAGTGAAATCTGTCACGGGCCTTAAGTCCGTAGACTAATTAGGTTAGAAGTCGTGTTATGCATTATATAAGAGTCCTAGTTCGTCATTAATGATGATATCGACTACTTAGCAAACACTTATCATTCACCATTAGTTTCTGAACTTTCTTAATCTTTAAGTTTACATTCGGGTTTATTATCGACGCGGATTTGTTCTTTACGCCGGATTTGCTAAGATTGTAAACTCTTTTCTCTCCTTTATTCTTAATCTTTGTTCTAGTCTTAATTACCGTTTTACCTTTCTTAATTGCCGCGTTATTATTCTTTATGCTTGTTAATTACGATTATATCATGTCTAATGTCATATATTCAATCGGCTTTATTGCTAGCATCATTAATAGTATGAGTAGTAATCTCCAAGGGGAGAAGACGTTAGATGATAAACAAGCACTTGGATAGAAGGAAGAGAGCATGATACATTAAGGACGAGAGAGATCATAGATGAGGAAGAAATACACTTCAATTAGGCTTGTCAATCTTTAATATTCGGTAGAGAATACATCGTCTAGGTAACACATGATCCACCTCAAGACGGTAGATACAAACAAACATAATATCACTCAACACAATCAACAAACAAGTTAGAACCTAACAAACATCAAGTACACCAAAGACTACCAAATTAGGTCCTTAAGTCTACCCATCTCTCATTTATTATTTCAAGGTCAAGTAATTTAAGTTTAGGGTTCACGTGTGTGCGTCGGGAGCGATAAAGCTCTGATACCAACTGTGACAACCCTCGCGAATGCGGAAATAAAACATACAAGCATGTGATTTAATTAGCCGAAAATACGGTATTTTAAAAACCTTTTTACATGCAAATAGAAAATACGAGAAGTGTCAAATATGACAAACTAAAGTATGAAATACAACAAAGAGACGAAGTCTCTCAAAATGTTATCCAACAACAAAGTTATTAGCAACTAGCTAAAATCGTCTAGAGGTGTTTCAATCCAGGGACCACGCCCGCTAGCTCACACCCGAACCCAAAACACCACAAGCAAAAAGCCATCCAGTCAAGCAACCTGTTCATCCATGAAAAACATGAACGCCACAGTCAGTGGGGAGTAACTCCGGGTTCTCCCAGCCATATCACATTAAACGTACATAAAAGGAAATACAAAAGTAGAAGCATGCATATATAGATATACATGTGAAATACGATAAGGATAGATAAGCAATTCAATATATAATGATAAGAGCATATGAAGTACAATCCGAACCATATATAGATAGACTCGGGGAAGACACTATAGGCAACCGAATACGCTCACTTGGGCTTACATCTCACCGTTAGCGGTATAAGTTTGATAAGATTGAGACTCGACAAACAAACCATGCCAAGTCATCCAATGATCAATCACATAATCATTCATCCAAACATACCAATACATTGACGACACCTCTCACGGTAAATGAAACGCACTAGCACCGTGTACATGGCAAGTATGATTAAAAGGCATCCACGGGATAATAACATTCCCTGAACGCATACACGATTCAATTCATTTCGTATATGTAGACTAATTTCCTCCTGGTAGAACGACGATAATAATACGGTCCTAGTCTAAATCTGGCCAGAATCCCGAAATCACATTTTCCGGTTCGACATGCGATGACAGTTCGCATCCAAGACTCGGTCAATCATTGACGCCGAGTACCCCAAATTCGGTCGATATAATTCACGAAAGAGGCGGAAAAGAGCTCAAGCCTCATAACAAGCGGTACGCTACATGCAAATAACACCACCTCGCAAGTACACAACATTTGATGGCCGGGTCGATCAACGCAAAGCGTTCGCCTCCCAACAACGTCGTCGTATGCCCACTAACACATGCAATTAAGCAGTAAGGATACATCCTTGTTCCGACATTCCAGCCTCACGAACGTGGAGGTAGCCAAGGGAATGAGAGTACAAAGCACATAGAAAATTAGTGCTCAAACCGTAACTTGTGTAAAAACCAACTCAAAGTGGGACATGCCAAAAACCGTCACCAAACATGAGAATAGGGAGTTATATAAATTTAACTATGATAAAAATGAATCAATACATGATACATAAGCATTTGAACAAGTTTATGAAGCATAATAAATAGGAAACATAGATCCCCTCTCCAAAACAACGTTGTTTGGAAACCAACTAAAACAAGGGTCCACTTAAAACGGTCATAACTAGAGTTGTAGACATCCAAATGCAGAAATTACAAATGGAGGTGATAGCTTATCCTCCTACAGTTGCAACGGGATGTCACAAGCCCAAAACAAGCAAGTAACGAAGGAGATATGATCATTTTACGAAAAGGGGTCAGTGAAGGAAAACTGCAGTCGACATGGGAAAACTGACAACAAGCAACGCTGCCAGCGCCGGACAACGCTGCCAGCGTCCTACCAGCGTCCAGGGAACGCTGCCAGCGTCCTGGTCTGGCAGGCACGGGTCACACGAACTTCACAATTTCACTAAGGCATAACACAAATATCATCTATCATCACAAGTCATCAATTCTCATATCAATTATCAACTAACAACAACCATCATCAACAACACAAGTCCTAAGCTTACTAATCATATTCTAAATACGATTACTAACATAGAAAACACATAAAACACGTAAATGATATCGAGTAACCCTTCACCGTTACCTGTACGCGTCTTCAAACGATTTCTAAGTCTTCCTAGTCTCCACCTACAATTAGATAATAAAAGATGAATATAATTCACCTTTGAGAAAGACGGATAAATTGAAAAGCGAGAAATACGGTAATTTTATTACCAATACGGATAGAGGAAGATGAGAAGGGAAGAATAAGACGAACTTACGTGAATTTGAGCGAGAAATGAAAGAGTTATAACGATTCTAAGACGGATCAAAATGGAAACTAAGCTTTTGGGGTTTTCTTAGTGAGGAAGAAGGAGTTGAGTTGTGAGGAAGAATTAGGTTAGGGTTAGTATAAGTAGAGAATGAGTGGAAAAAGTCAAGAAAAGTCAAAGACGTTTTAAGACGTGATTCACTTGAAATTTCGCGTAATATCCAAATACGAACTCGGATATTTTAAATTCGACTTGGTAAATATAATTCTAAATTAAAACTAAATTTCGCTGAAAAGTATCCGTATAATATTTTTAAATTACAAATAGGGTGCATTTGCGGGTGTTACACAATTTGCTTTTGATCTTGTTAAAGCTACTCAAAACCAATTGGCACGAGGTCAACGCTTACGTGAGTTGCTCAAACAACCTCAATCTGCCCCTTTTAGAGTAGAAGAAGTGATAATGACTATTTATACCGGAACGAACGGTTATCTTGATTAATTAGAAATTTATTGTTGAATTACGTACTTACTTAAAAACGAACAAATCGCAATTTCAAGAAATTATCTCTTCTACCAAAACATTTACTGAGGAAGCAGAAGCCCTTTTAAAAGATGTTATTCAAGAACAGATGACCCTTCTTTATCGTCCTATAAATATATCAAAAAACATATGGAAAAAATTGAGTCCAATAGAATTTGAACCTATACCAAAGGTTTAGAAGACCTCCTGTCCTATCCATTAGACAATGGATGCTTTTCATTTTATTCTGATGATTCCTATTTTTTGGCGTTTTTGATTTTGATTATTGTATTTCTTGTTTTGAAAAAAGAATCATATTGTACGTGAAATGATATTCTTTTTATAATTGTATATTCAACTCAATAATGATGTATTAATATTTATGGAATAGAGCGGAGCAGGTATGTGACATCCCTCGCGAATGTGGAAACTAAAACATACAAGCATGTGAAATATATAGCGGAAATACGGTATTTTAAAAACCTTTATACATGCAAGATAGAATAATACGAGGAGTGTCAAAATATTACAAACTAAATAAAAATACTCTCAAAGTGTTAACAAAAGACAAAGTAATTAGCAACTAGCTAAACAACGTCTAGAGGTGTTTCATCCGGGGACAACGCCCGCTAGCTCACACCCGAACCCAAATATACCAAGCAAAAAGCAATCCAAGCAAAGCAAACCTGTTCATCCATGAAAAACATGAACGCCACAATCAGTGGGGAGTAACTCCGGGTTCTCCCAGCCATATCATATTAAACGTACAGAGAAGGAAATACAAAAGTAGAGCATGCATACATATAGATATACATGTGAGATACGATAAGGATAGATAGGCAATTCAATATATATAATGATAAGAGCATATGGAATACAAATCCGAATCCATCATGTTATACAAAGACTCGGGGAAGACAATCTTAGGCAACCGAATACGCTCACTAGGGCTTGCATCTCACCGTTAGCGGTATAAGTTTGATAAGATTGAGACTCGACAAACAACC
>JAIUZE010012219.1:0-25645 GCA_022085475.1 Heliosperma pusillum | reverse complement strand
AAACTCGACATTTCGTGGCTGGAGAATCGGAGTTACTCCCCCACTGACGGTGGCTTCCGTGTTTATATTTAATGCGGTTGGCAGGTTTGTGATGCATACTTGGGTACATTGACGAGCTAGCGAGCGAAGTATTTACCTTGGACCTATATTCGGTTCTTTAGGATTGTATATTATTATACACTCTGTTATTTCCGTATTTATACGGGAGATATGTCTCCCGTCTTGTATATTTCTTTTGTATAATATTATTTCCGTTTTGTAATGAACCTTTTTATTTATGACACCTTCGTTATGTATTCTCATATTTTATTTAGTTAAATTATTTATTTTTTTCTTTCCGCAAATTTGAGGGTGTCACAGTGGTATCAGAGCATTTTTGCTCCCGACGCCCGTTTGTGTACCCTTGTATAAAATAACTTGACCTTAATAAAATAATGAACTGGTGAGATAGAATGGTAGGATGGGTAGATTAGGATTTATGTTGTAGTCTATTTGTTTATGCTAATTGTTAGGAGTAACTTAATTTGTTTTGTTTTCTTATGAAGATGGTTAGACCTCGTGTAGAAGAGATCGTGGTTAGTGCCAACCAGGTCCCTCCTCATAGAGAAGACAATTGCCAAAAAGGCTATGCTTGGGTGGCTAGCCAAATTGCTAGGAGCAATATTACGCCTTATGGTGGAATATGTGTTACCTAGAAGGAGTATCCTCTACCGAAGATTTGAAGATTTACAAGCTTAATTAAAGTGAATTCCTTAGTCATCTCTGAATTTTCTCGTCCTTATAGTATTATGCTCTCTTCCTTCTATCTAGGAGCTTCTTTCTCTTCCAACCTATTTGCCTCTTGGAAATTACTCTAGATAGTTCCTCCATCTTACTATTGGTATCCTTACCTTCCTTTTGTAACATTTTTTATGGATGTCATACCCATTTGTTTATGGTATATTATACTTAGTAGGAAGAACTTTGAATTTTGTGGAATATTAGTGTTTGTTGGAAGGAACTTGTGATTTGAGGAAAATGGTATAAATCTAATTTCACCCTATGGTGGTGAGAGTTGGTACCTTGAGGGAGAAGTTTCGAATATGGTACCTAACCATCCTATTAAGCTAGTTTCATGTTCAGAGGATTATAAGGATTTGAGGATAAACTTAGGATGAAACTCTCCTAGTGGTTTTAGACTAAGAAAGCTTAATGTTGCAATATCGTTTTGAGGATCGAAATAATCATAATGATAGTTGGTAGTTGTGGTTAAGAATTTTAGTGATTCTTTAAGTGTTACTTGGGAAATTATGGTATTTAAATGTTGGACCCTAAGGGGAATAATTACCTTGTGGAATTTTGGATTTGGATGACCAAACTTGAGGAATATTGTCATAAGCGAAAACCGATGTGTTGAGAGTTTAAAGGAGCTAACTAAATTGATGTACAGTCGCATTGCCCTATGTTTGGCAAATGTTAAGTCGAACGAGATTTGTGTGACTAATCTCTTTGAGGTTTTGTGATTCAACTTTTGAGGATGAGAAGGTTAATTGTTAATAATTGATGGTAATGAATTTTGGAATAAATTGGATCAAAGGATTTCATGATAAATCTCTTTTACCTTGGGGTGGTTAGCGGTCTTGTTTCCCTAATTATAAATATTATGATGGTGGTTTCCAATAAGAGTTTTGAGGGAACTAAGAAGATTAGAGTTCGTAATGAATCTTCCATGGGTTGTTAGTTATGGAGTTTACCGTACCGATGGACCTTAGAAGATTTTAATTAAATTGAATAATTGGGAGTTGCTACTCGATGGGTCATGCTTATGAATTATTTTGGTAGGAATCCGATGATTGGAATGTTGAGGATATATTGCACTCTCTTGAGGACTAGATTCTGTTGCAGTTAGTATTGTCGAGTTACGATCGACATTTGAATTTTCATAGAGGGAAGATAGTATTGGCGTTCATCCTTCTTTCTTTCCTTCTTTCTATTCGATTTATTCTTTCGAATATTCCATTCCTTCTAACGAATATCATCTCTTATAGATAAATTATTAGAAGCTTTAGTTAGAAATTTTAGGCATAGATAGTAGAGTTATTACCTTTACTATAGAAATGTTTGAATTAAAATCTTTTGGAAATTTTTGATGATTTCAATTATTTTACCGTCAAGGAGTGTTGAGACTTGTTATTGGAGACGTTCGATAACTAGTTTTCTCATTTATTGATGCGAAAAAGTATCTTTTAAAGTCTTTGACTTGGGACGTCGATGTTCTTAACAGCTGACGAGAACCTTCCGCCCCATTGATAAGACTCAGTATTTTTATTACAAATATATTTTTAAAGGATTTGAAATAGACCTACATATATGTCACATTACTTCTTCTAAGTTTCGAGGACGAAACTTTTTAAAAGGAGGGGTGATTGTAACAACCCGAAAAGTACCCTATTTTTCTAGTGAAAATATTTTACGAATATTTTTCAGCCTGTTTAAGTTTTAAAGTGGAATTTATTGTTTCCAGTTGAATTTTGAAATTCTGAGTTCGTATTTGGAATTTCTGCGAGATTCCAAGGGAATCCCGTTTTTAAGTCAACTTTGACTTTCGTTGACTTTTTCCGACTCGCCTTGTAATTTTGAAGACCGAAATTTTATTTAAAAAAATAATATTTTTAATTTATTTTTATTAAGATTTATTTGGATTTATGCTAATTTAATATAATTATTTTGAATTTATTCGGAATTAAAGAATAACTTTTACGGTTTAATCCCGAACATCATTTAACTATTCCCGAGTTCATCAAAATTCCCGAAACAACCCCGAACCCGACTTTGCATGAGTCACACGCCCATGTCATCTTTTTCCACTCACTTTAGGATATTTTCATTCTTTTTATTAAACTAATACGAATATCTTAGATATATGTTACTTTATCGATCAGTTAACTTAAACTCCGCAAATCGCTTCAAAAACAGACCCGATTCTTCTCATTTCACACGACACTCTTACCCTCTAATAGGACTAGATATTTGTCTTTCTTTTGATTACAATAACATAATATCTTGATATTTAATTTAATTAGCTTAATATATAATTATATCTAATCAATTACCGTAATATAATTATTAAACCCGAGTCAATTCCTTAACAACAATTTCAAAACCCGACCCCATAATCCTTCTATATGTACACGGCCCATTCTCAACTTTACTCACTAACAACTTTTCATTTTACAATAAATCAAATTAAGATCTAATTAACACTTTCTTTAATCGTTCTTCATCGTTCTTCGTAGTTCTTCGTCGTTCTTCGTCGTTCTTGAGCAAAATCATCATAAAACCTTCACTTCTTATTCAAATCCGTCCTAACTTATATTTCTAGAATCTCCTCTTCGCTCTCCATCTTCAAGTACGGTTTATTTTCAATTCCGACAAAATCGTTTTCAACAGTTTAATTATGGAAAATCAAGTTTTAATTCTAACAATATTATTCTTGTCATTTCTTATAAGGGGAAGATTTTGAAGACGAGTTTGGTGACTCGTATATTTTGGGTGAAGATTAGTAGACGGGTTTTTCTTTACCTCTTATTTTGGTGCTAATTGATTTTGCTAGCTAAGGTAACGATTCCGAGTTACTCGACGAATTAATGTTACATAGCTTTTGTTCCTTATGTTTTTGGTTCATGTTATTGTTACTTATGATTTTTAAGTAGTAACATGATAAGTAGTTATTTTCATTATGTTGTATGAATAATTAGCATGATTAGTGTTCTTGCCATATTTTGATGATTGGTACATAATCATGATTTTGGTATGAATGATGGTTGAATTGGATGTTGTTAATAAAAATCATGTTAGAAATAATTAGGAAGGGTGGTTGGTTTGGCCGTGTAGGGTGGTCGTTGGTGGGGCTGGAAAACCGACCCTAACCGGCCGGTTAAGGCCTGGTCCAGCCGGTTCAGGCCGGTCCAGCCAGGTCTGGGTTGGTCCATGGTGGGTCCGGGGTTGGTCCTTGGGAGTTGTGTCGATACTTGTTTGTTTTGTTGTTGTTTTGACGGGTTTTAAATATGTTAAGCATGCGGGAAATATTAAGAAACGGTTTTTGGTAAAGTCGATAAAAAAACCCAAAACAGCCCAAACCAGGCCCGTGGGCCCAGTCCAGGCCGTGTCAAATTCGGCCCAAGTCAGCCCATGAATTTCCCTCCATTGGTCTTGTGACGGTTTTTGAGTTATTGCCGTTTTATCGTGTTTTGTAATATTTAGCAAGTGGGAAATGTTAATAAGTAAAATATTTAATTAAAAAGGTTTTTCATAAAATTATTATTTCTCACATGTTAGAGATTATAATACGAGATTATAGTTAAATTGGATATCCTTTAAGTCAAGCGGGTTTTTCGTAAGATTTAATAATTGACATGTTAGAAGTTTTAATAAAATAACATGTAAAGAATATGTTGATTTTATGTCTAAGTTTAATTGGTAAAGACTCTGTTTCTAGCCGGTTTGACCAAACGGGTTTGGTCAAACTAAGATCTAGTCAGCCCCGTTTTGACTGATGACCCGTCGCGGGACTCGGGTCGGGGATTTGTCTTCAGGTAAGGTTTTATTTTAATGAATGAATGAATGAGCCTTAGTAGATATGAGGCGATATGATATTTGAATATGATTATATGCAATTGTCACATTGATAGGAAGTTTTCCCGTGACTGTTTGATTGTATGATATATGTCGTGGTGGACTAAGTACCCATAGAGAATTATGCGTATTATGGCGTCTTGACCATTCTAATTCTAGATGAGTATCTTGGACCATGACATTGATAGGCTCGTACTGTCTTTAACGAGTATATAGTTCATGGTTAATAGCTTTTGTGTCACTGGCTTGGGCCTTTTGATACCAAGCCGGGGGGCATGGCGTCCTAAGAGTTCCGCTTTGGGAAGGGAGCCAGCTTAAGTACTAGCCATCTCTGCTTAGGGGGTCGCCTAGTAGAGTTTCTCATGTACGGTTATGTAATGAGACAGGGAATGGGTTAGCTATTGTCGCTAGGTCTGCTCAGTCTAGGGCTAGGATGTTTTCCTACCTTGTGGTGTATAGATGAGTTAAGAAGTCGACTATGACTGTCCTAAGACTTATGCCTTTTTTAGAGTTTATTGGTCTTTCATTGTTGTATGATTATGAATCTTAGAAGGTTGAGAGCAAGCCGGCTAAGGTCGGGTGCCGAACCAATGATTAGATTTGGATTACGAGAGGGAGCGTTGTTTCACTGATTCATGATAGTTTGCTGAGTAGCTAGCTGATAGCTAGGTTATATGCTAGTTAATTGTTTCATAACATGAAAAGCATATCATATATGTTAAGGTTTTGTATTTTCCATATACATTGCTTTTATGTATTCATGTTTAATTAAACTCGACATTTCGTGGCTGGGAGAACTCGGAGTTACTCCCCACTGACTGTGGCTTCCGTGTTTATATTTAATGCGGTTGGCAGGTTTGTGATGCATACATGGGTACATTGACGAGCTAGCGAGCAAAGTATTTACCTTGGACCTATATTCGGTTCTTAGATTGTATATTATTATACACTCTTTTATTTCCGTATTTATACGGGAGATATGTCTCCCGTTTTGGATATGTATTTTGTATAATATTATTTCCTTTTTGTTGGACCTTTTTATTTAAGACACCTTCGTTATATATTCTCATCTTTTATTTAGTTAAATTATTTTTTTTTTCTTTCCGCAAATTTGAGGGTGTCACAAATTAATCCCTTAAATTGAACTAAATTTATATTAGTGAGAATAATATCTTATTGTAATATGATTAAATAAGATTCATTTTAGTAATTTAATTGTTATATTACTAAGAATGCATTATGTTTATGAAACATTTGAGATAACCAAAATTGGTTGATTATAATTACAAAGTGTTGTAGATTATATTGACCAAATATGAGATGAACCATTTTCTTTACATGTAAATATAAAATGCGACATAAAATGTTAAGTCTAATTTAATTGTTATGAAATTGCATTTAAAATGGTCAAATGCACATTTATAAGCAAAGATTACATGTTACATGTCACATGTCACTTATGTGACAAATGACAAATTGCAAAAATAAAATGGACACCCATTTTAAGTGGGGTGCACCGATTTTATGTAGTGTACAAGAGGATGATTAGTTTTTGTGTATTAATCTAATTGAGAATTATATGTAATCGTATACTAGACTTATTCTTACACACTACCTATTTACATTGTTAAGAACAATTGAAAGTGACCACACACCCCACAATGGGAGCATGTGGCCGGTGCTAGTGAAGAGGAAAAGAGGACAAGTTTCCTCTTATTTATACCACACTCCATCTCATTTTATTTACTCTTGCAATTTTCTCTACATCTCTCTACATTCTCACTAAAAGAAAGCTTTAGAAGCCTCACTTTCCTAGTGTTCATTTTTACTAATAATATTACTAAGTGTAGTAATTATATTATTAGTTATTTTAAGGGACTACTATATTATACTAGTGTAGTATTTTATACAGTGATTAAAGGGGTAGTCTTAGGTGCTACTAATTGGTGAGTTTCTAATTTGAAACTTGGAAGATCATCCTCATCTTACTAGCTCAAGATCAATATTTGAAAGTAGTTCAAATATTGTGCCCATTTCCATATGAGCAATGTAAGAAAATTGTTCTTTCCTTTATCTTTTGTTATGCATGCATAAGGTCCATATAGTTTAAGAGTAAACTATTAATTATATGATATTAGAAATGTCTAATATCGAGTTTAAGAAACTTACGAGCGGTATCAAGAGCTTTGGTTGTTGCTTGCATAATCGATTTATAGCTTTTTCGAGTTAATGTAACTTAAAGAAAACTAGTAATTTGTGTTTTATAAGATAAAGTCACAAAGTCATTTGCATGTCAATATATTCTGTTCCTAATATGATTTTAGGTCATTTTGATGATTTATGGAAATTAATATTGCTCAAATATAATTTTTAGTATTTTTATTACATTTTAATGAGTAAAATGATGTTTAAAATACTAAAAATAGTAGGACTTATCTTCTGACCTTGAAATATTTACATAATATCACACATGTATTTTACTTACTGTATGTAAAATTTCGTGTGAAGTGGACTTAATTCTCATGATTTAAGATTTTTATATGATAAAATAAAATAAATAAAGGTCAAATGGTTAAAAATACTTCCGTTTTGAATCTGACCATGAAATTATTAGAATGTTGTCACATGCATTTTTTCCTTTCAGACAGGAAAATTTCAGACTGATGTGATTTTTCTAGCATGATTTATGAATTTTTAATGTAAAAATGACATAAATAGTGACTTATTTAGAAAATATAGCTAAAATAACTTTCATGTCATGAGAAAATTATTCCTGGTTGCTTAAATGTCCCACATTTCATATCTAAAGTTGAAAATTTAATATGATTAATTTTCGCATGCTTTATGTATTTTATTTGATAAAACCGATAAAGCGCAACCGATTTTTCTCAAAATAAATTCGAAATTTTTAAACCTTGATTTTTGACATTATGAGTGTCATGGAAATGTTCCACAATGTACAAAAATTTAAAATTCAAATTTCAAAATTATTGTAATTAATTTGAATTAATTTGATTAAAATATCATTTTAAAGTCTAATTTTGAGCAATTATATAACAACAAGTTGAATTATTGTCAAAAAATTGAGTGATGACTAATTTTTGAGTCCTAAATCAGTTGGGATAACTAAATTGTACTTAAATATGATTTGAGTATTGTTTTGTAATTTTAAGAAGTTATTATCACGCATTTCCGTAAAACCGGGCTATATATGATATAAACCGTTAAATAGGGCGATTTGGCATTTAAATATGAGCATGTTTTATACATATTTATTTACGTAATTTTGAATTATGTAAATTTTCCTTGTATGGCCTTAGTTTTAATCGAGATTGCCCGAAATGTAAGGGAATATTGATTCGGTTGTAATTTAGTGTGATCTCATATATATCACTTTTATTGTATTATTTTATTTTACAAATGTATAATAGGAAATTATTGTAATTTTATTATATATTTTTTAATCATTTGTATTACCGGAGTTTCCCAAAGACAATGCCATTCGGAAAGGCGTTCCGAGAGAAACGGTGACTTTGGAAGGCGTGCTTATGAAGTTCAAGGGACCAAAGAAGTTGGTTTACGAATTTGTAATAGATTATATGATTTTCTTTTATAGGAAAGGACATACTAGGAATTTTATTTTTATGCTTGCATTTTATTTACTATGTTTGCATGCATTGCCAAATCGCCATAACATGACATGCATATTTTATTGAGTTTTCGACCGTGTTAATTAAAATTATCGTTAATTCATCGATTTAGTTCACTTAAACGAGATAGATAATAAATTGACATGACCTCTCATAATAAATAATTTAGATTAAGCCTTACCAAATAGTAGAACCCATGAATCCCAATTTCGCAAGGAAGTAGGCTCGGCTCACCGGGGTACTAAACTTGTTACGTTGGGTAAGTGGGTAATAAAGGTTATTATTTCGAAATTTGGATTGAGCTCAGCAGAAGTATTCCCGACCGTAGCCGCATGTGTTCCGGGCTTAAGATAAATATTAAAGTAATATTATTGACCGAGAGTTCTAATGTAGAATCGATTAAAGAGTTAATCCACCGAATTATGTTAATAAGGGATGAATCGGCTCACCGTGCCCAAGTTGATATGAATTTGGATATCGGAATCATTTATAATAGTTGGGTAGAGGTCACTATTTAAATGCTAAAACATGTTTATAATGTTTACAAGTATTTAAAATCATAAATTTTGATATTTCCTTTATGTCTAAAATTTGTAGTTAATATTGTTTATTCGCAATGGCAAATGCTAATTCATCCACCACCATCATTTCTCCAACTCTCATGAATGTCTCATGGCTTCGATCCTTCATGGATCGATGCATGTTAGAAAAGAATGGCGCAAATTTTGCCGATTGGGATGCGCAACGCCGCTTAGCCGCGGAAGGTGACGACAAGCTTCGTTACCTTACCAAAGCCTCTCCCGAAACACCTAATGAAAGGTCAGCCGTCGCCGCAAGGCGAGCCTATGAGGCTTACCATAAAGAGTCCGCCACGATAAAAAATGTTTTGATCTTCTCGATAGAGGCCGATCTCCAAAGGAGTGCCATAAAGATGAGCATGGCCTATGAGATCTATGCCAAGCTTGTGAACATGTTTTCACAAGCTCCTAGGATCATTCATAATGAGACGGCTTCCGGGTTTTTCGACATGAATCTTAAAGAAGGCCAAAAAGTTAGCCCTCATGTACTCAAATTGATTAAGCATGTTGAGACTCTTAACTTGCAAGGGGTGACCATTCCCGAACAACTCGTTATCGACCGAGTTTTACATTCCTTGGGGAAAATCAAGGCATATGTGTAGTTTAGGGTAAACTACAATATGCAAAAACATGAAAACCTCTCTTCATGAATTACACAAGATGCTTGTGCAAGCTGAGAGAGACATGGGGCTAAATGTTAGCATCTCCAATGATGTGCTCCACATTAATAATAAGAGCAAGGGGAAGTTCAAGAAAGGTGGTAGTAAAGGGAAGAAGCCCTCCACCTTCAAGGGAAAAGATAAAGCTATTAGGAATAACTCACCCATGCCCAAGAAGGGTGCCTCCTATGAGGACAAATGCCATTATTGTAATGGCATAGGGCATTGGAAGAGTAATTGCTCTAAATATCTAGGAGATATCAAAGCTGGAAAGGTTCTTCCAGTAGGCAAATAATTATCCCTATCGATTATGTTATGATCTCAACTTTGGTATAAGATACAAGTTATGACTCTTACCCTTCTTTTTGTAATTAGGGCATGCAAGCAAAGATAAAGGCATGGACAAGCAAGCCTAAGAAAGCTCTTCAGGGGAAGCTAAGGTAGCCACCCATAGTTGAAGCCCTAGAAAAGCTTGGTCTTGATATTGTCTCCCCTTTTGATTGTATTATGGTTGTTAAGAACATTTTATTTCCTTGTTGGACATGGAAGTTTTTAATTTTCAAGAACAAACTGTTGTAATTGAATATTTAGTGACTTGGTTTTCAACCCAAGTCACTCGGTTTGTGGAACTTTTATTGTTCTAAAAACTTGTCATTATACATCACTTGCGCTAATAACATAAATTGTATCGACACAAATTGATCATATTAGTATTATGATGATTGGATCATTATAATAAGTTCAAAAGCTAAGAGTTCGATTCTTACTTTGAAAGATCAAATTGTTAAGTCAAAATTGATATTGAACTCAAAGTAGGGAATCTAACAAACCAATTGGCCACACCACTTATAAAGATTGTAATTGACATGAATATGAATCCATCTCTTTAGCTTATAGAACTAGTCTATCTCGAAGCTAAGATTTGATGTCTTTACAATGAAGTCTTTAGTTCATCACTTAAGGTCATGTTGTGATACTTCTACCTCCCTCACGAGTGTGAGTACAAAATTGTTTGTGGCTCATAAGGCTATCTTTAAAGAAAATAGTTGTATTTTTCTAAAGATAAAGTGGGAGAAAATAAGCCACAACGTAAAACTAGTTAGGAACTAGTGAGGAAACCAAAAGAATTTTTTCTTAGGTTAGACTCAAGACTAGTGAGGAGACCAAAAGAAAGCGTTCTTAGGTGAATCCTTCGACTAGTGACGAGGCCAAAAGAAAATGTTCTTGATATAATAAGATTATGATCTATGAAGTGAATGTACCAAGAAATTTTAAAATTCGATTTTCTAACATAAGAGACTTATGAAACTAAATGGAATCTATGCAATGGAATGATATAATTGGAGTTGTCCAATAAATCATTCTATAAACATGAAGATGTTTTATTTGGAGGTGTCCAAATTATAGTTGCATGGATAGACATGAAAATGTCTGCAAAAGCTAAGTTAATGCGTAACTATGCTTAGATCCATATCATCACTAAAATACCTCATAGTAGGTGTGTACAAGATACACAACAAAACCACATGTCCAAAAAGGGATTTGGAATAGGATGTATACATGACACAAGCCTAAGGTATCTACCTAGAGGTTATGACGATCTTTTCTATTATGAGATATAAGAAGAGTTTCACTCAAATTGTCGAAAAATCATGTAAAGACATGAAGTTCAGTGGGAGTTAAAGTCATTTATAGACATGAAGTTAAAATGGAAGTTAAAGTTATCATATAAAGACATGAAGTTCAGTGGGAGAAATTGTTTTCCACGTGAATGACGTATCACTCATTGTAAGTGACGTATTCATATTACCGTTTGAAAGGAGTGGTTGGATTTTAATGAAAGAGGGCAACATGTATACTAAAATCAGAATCTATTGTGGAATAGAAGATTTTAGCTTGGCATTTAGAAAAGTATCTTATATCGATAAGATCCTTTATCTATTTCAAACAACTTAAATAGGTTATTTATGTTGATGAAAGTGGGATCACTATGAAAAGGTCATAGTCATCTACTGAACCTAAGAGTTGTTGATCACATGAGTACTAATGTTTCCGCCATTAGAGCAATCATGTATGCCATTACATGCACATACCTAAATGAATTGTATGTTGGGAACATGACAAGTCTATAACAAATCAATCCACATGAGTGCCATTGGATAGCCTACAAGAACATCCATAGGGTTCTCAAGAAGAGCTAGGGATTCATTCTTGTGTTTGGTAGAGAGAATTTGGATATGTGGTAAAGGTTACACAAACCCAAATTTCCAAACTTATAAGGATTTATCGAAATCCTAGGCGTACCTTTGTTATACAAGAAGCGAATAACTAAAAGGATGATTGAAGAGTCAATCATTATAAATTCTACAAATAGAGACCTATTTCATTATGATAAGAATAAGGTAGCTTACAAGGAACTAATGGTAAATCCTTTCACCTAAATACCTATCAGTTATCATGACAACAACTGGGAGCATCTTTCAAGTTAAAGAGCCTAATACTAGATAGAGATCTAGACATTTACGTAGATGAATTCAAGTTATTAGGAATAACGTTGGATGGAAGGAAAAAGCAATTCACAAGGTTGGAATAAATGAATACATGGAATATTCACAACCCAAACCTTTATTGCATTTAATAAGATCGTCATGAATTGTCATGGACGAAATAAACTGTAGATTATATGATATGAAGCAATAACATTGTGTTGATTGTTCATATATGATAATCACATTTATTGTTTGAGTTTCTAAAACTCGTTTTTTTTTGTGATTTGTTATATCCAAATGGGTTGTAGAGACTATATTGGACCCCATTAAAGTGGACTAGATTAACATAGCATTGACCCCTATTTGCTTATATGAGGTGACGTCTCCAAGTGACTAGAGTATTATGCGATTGATGGCAAGTTCAAGCGCCATAGGGTCATAAGGGATGATCAGTCGATCACATAGACAGACTGTAAGGGATAATCTGAATGGCAGTGACCGCTTATAGAGTTCTGGCAACTCTTGTAGCCTGGTTGTGGCAAGAGCTACTATAATATTCTTTTTTAGTCAATTCTTTGCTTAAAGATTGTTCGCCTAAGGTGGCACAGTTTCAGACTGACTTTGATTTAGGCTTTACGACCTTCGTAACTGGGGTTAAATAGGCATCTTTTGGGTCATGATGAGTTGTTGCTATTCGAAGGGAATACTGCGATAGGAATTGCCCACCTCTTGTCAGGGTTGTTGTAAAATCTCAAGGCCACTCGAGGAATAGTAAGCAGAAAATGCGTGGCCACGCTCGGAAGGTATCTATGGTAGATAATTCCGATCAGACAATTACTCTCCATATCGAGGAAACCACTCTTGATATGATCAAATGCAAGTACGACCTGCAAGACACCTTGCATTGAGAGGGAGATTGTAATAGGACAAGAGAATTGGTGACGCACACTTGTCTCGGACAAGTGAGAGATTGTTGGAGTAAGTGTCCTCAACAATAGTGCGATCACATAATTAAATCTAAATAATAAGAATACAAAAGGGATGATGAATATTATAGTCAACTGGTCAATATAAATCGGTAACGATTGGCTCAATTGAGTTTGACGTTACTATCATATGACGGTGGTGATCACTTGATCCCTTGAGGTCACACCTAAAGGAAAATCCCCTAATCATGTACATTAATTAATTGTATAACGATACAGATTAATTAATCCCTTAAATTGAACTAAGTTTATATTAGTGAGAATAATATCTTATTGTAATATGATTAAATAAGATTCATTTTAGTCATTTAATTGTTATATTGCTAAGAATACATTATGTTTATGAAACATTTGAGATAAGCAAAATTGGTTGATTATAATTACAAATTGTTGTAGATTATATTGACCAAATATGAGATGACCCATTTTATTTACATGTAATTATAGAATGCGACATAAAATGTTAAGTCTAATTTATTTAAGAGTAAATTAATAATTACTCCCTTATAAGGGAGTAGTTATTAATTTACTCTTTATTTAGAAAAGTGTAAATTGGACTTTTGAAACAATTTTTGATAAAAGTGTAATTTTAGGGAGTAATTTTAGCAAAACAACTTATAAGGCAGTAAATTTAGAAAAGTGAATCTTATAAGGGAGTAATTACTAATTTACTCTTTATTTAATATGAAATTGCATTTAAATTGGTTAAATGCACATTTATAAGCAAAGATTACATGTTACATGTCACATGTCACATATGTGACAAATGACAAATTGCAAAAATAAAATGGACACCCATTTTAAGTGGGGTGCACCAGTTTTATGTAGTGTACAAGAGGATGATTAGTTTTTGTGTATTAATCTAATTGAGAATTAGATGTAATCATATACTAGACTTATTCTTTTACACTACCTATTTACATTGTTAAGAACAATTGAAAGTGACCACACACCCCACAATGGGGGCATGTGGCCGGTGCTAGTGAAGAGGAAAAGAGGACAAGTTTCCTCTTATTTATACCACACTCCATCTCATTTTATTTACTCATGCAATTTTCTCTACATCTCTCTACATTCTCACTAAAAGAAAGCTTTAGAAGCCTCATTTTTCTAGTGTTCATTTTTACTAATAATATTACTAAGTGTAGTAATTAGATTATTAGTTATTTTAAGGGACTACTATATTATACTAGTGTAGTATTTTATATAGTGATTAAAGGGGTAGTCTTGGGTGTTACTAATTGGAGAGTTTCTAATTTGAAACTTGGAAGATCATCCTCACCTTACTAGCTCAAGATCAATATTTGAAAGGAGTTCAAATATTGTGCCCATTTCCATATAAGCAATGTAAGGAAATTGTTCTTTCCTTTATCTTTTGTTATGCATGCATAAGGTCCATATAGTTTAAGAGTAAACTATTAATTATATGATATTAGAAATGTCTAATATCGAGTTTAAAAAACTTACAATTTATTGGTCGGCATTGTCGGTAGACGGTGGCTCTGGAGTCTATTGTCCTTATATCAAAACGTCACGCTATGTGAACGTGTCTGTGGTGGTAGTATAGGGGCTTGATCCATTATTCGCCACATGCACGCTGTTTGTACCTCTCGAAGAGTTTTATGGTAGTCTGGATATGCCAGACTGCCATTGATCGGGCCTATCGCAAGCCCGTGCAAAGATAATTACCCAGACTAGGCTAACAACAAATTAATGTAGTTAGGTAAGCAGGGGTCGATCCTCAGGGAAATGGTGTTTCCTATGGATTGTGAGATACTTGCAATTGGATTTTGTCTAAACGAGTATATGGGTTTTGGGGTTTTGGATTCTAAATTAATAAAAAGCATAAACAAAATAAAAACAAGATAAAAACAGATCAAAATGAAAACAATGAAATAAATTACGAATTAACAATGATATAAAAGATCTAGGGAAATAGGTTCACACATGTAGGTTAACATATTGATGAAATTGGATTTAGAACATGCAAGTAATTCATTTTGAGATCGTAAGAATGTTGTGTTCATTACAATCATAGTCCAGATGGTCTAGCAGGCCTTTTGGCGATTTACTAGGTCTGATCTACCATGTCATGCTTTATCTATTCAATTCACGTATTTCTACCTTGGAAAAGAATTCCATTTTAGTCAATGATTTTGGCCAGAAACCGTTAACCATCATTACAATCCAAACATGCATAGACACAACGTTTTAAAGGCACAATTTCTTTATCCAATTTTCATCTTTTAATTAACCTAACATGGCTACCCTACACCCTGGAAAGGTGACTACTTACTCATGGTATTTAGATCTAGGTTGATTTTAACAATTAAAACTAGGCTAGACATGTTTATTTGTTTTTGATAATATTTTAAGACTTTTCTATCGCGATAATAACAACGATAAATTAACGATCTAATTGAAATAAAATTATTATCACAATATTACGATGAATCTAAGATAATCATGAATAGAAACAAATAATCAAAACAATAATTAAAGAACTTAAATAAAAGAGATAAATAGAAATACCTATTTGACGATCAAAACAATATAATTGTAATACTATAAATCCAATTGAAAGATGCTTGCATTATTTCTTCGATCCATGAATTACAATACTTGATAATGATAATAAGGAATTAGGAAATAAAGATTTTTATTTTTTCTAAACTAGGGAATTGATATGAGAAAGATGAAGATCTAATTATAAACAAAAAGAGGAAAAGAAGAGAAAAATGCTTAAGACGAAAAAAGAGGGGCTAGGGTTTTATTCTAATCCAATGTGTAATGTCGAAAATAGGGTTGTGTAATGTAAAAGTGTGGAGTTGTGGTGGCTGCATACTCTCTTATATAGCCTTAGGTTTCTTGCAAAACAATCCACGCATTCAACATATAGGACAAAAAATAGGAAGATGAAGGGATGGTGCGTAGAATCATGCATACCCGATTGGGAACACCACATACCCGATCGGGTATATAGTGTTCTTGGTGCTTTGACTTTCGTTTCACCTCCCTTGGCATTTGACTTGACTTTCATTATCCCCATTGACCTTTTGAGTCGGGTTTGATGATAGGGTTTGAGGTAAAATGTTGATTTCTTCGCCTAATTGATCGATCTTTTGACAACCGCGAAATCGTCTTTACTTCTTGTTCCTTTTTTATTAGTGAACCTTCTTGGAGTGCCTTTAACTTGGTCAAGCTTGCTTCACAAATCTTCGGGTTCTAGGCAAATGCTCGGAAATATAGAAAAAGGGCGTAGAAACGTCACTTTCCCTACAAAACAGGTTTAAACATGGAATTCGCCTAGAAGACGACATTAGCTCATAAAATGGCTTAACAAAGCACAAATGACATACAAAACCGAGCTAAAATGGGGATTAAAATCATATAAATATTCACTTATCAAACTCCCCCAAGCTAAACCCTTGCTTGTCCTCAAGCAAGCATAACAAATATAATCAGGACAAGGGTTGCGAGCATTGGTTACTACACTATCAGGAAAAAAATCTCAACATAAAGCTTTTGGAAACATAATGAATCATAACCCAAAAACAACGTGGTCAAGAATGATACATAAACATGGCTGAGATTTACATAACGGCGCAGCACAAAGAATTTCACTACAGAATTTTCGGCTCTTGCATGATCTTTTTGAAAATGGACTCTCACGGCACACTCAAACACTCATGTATGCAAAAGGTGATTTCTTTATGTGTAAATGTTTTTGAGACACTCACCTATCTACGACTCATGAAAATGTCTCCGCAGCCTAATATGGTAAACAATTCAAATTACAAGTCAAAGATCACAATGCACACAGAAAAGAAGCCAAAAAAATAAGAAGAAGGCTTTGGGAAATGGGTGAAAGGTGGACAAACAGTTATTGTTATGTGAAGTTTAAAACGGGCTAGCAACTAACCAATGATAAATGGATACTCAATACAAACATTCGATCAATTTCCCAGAAGACGGATAACGAAGCCAAAAGGAACAAGTGGGCTTATTACACATGACAAAATAAGAGTAAACTCCCTCTAAATGTTGACTTGACATTTCCGAGGAGATACTTAAAACTTCTTCTCTTTTTTCTTCCCTTTTTTGTTCTTTTCTTCCTTTCTTTTTCTTTTTTCTTTTCGATTTTTTTCATTTTTTTCATTTTTTTTTCTTTTTTTCATTTTGATTTTTTTTTCTTTTGAACATAACATCACTTCTTGAACATTTTCGTTCTCCTAAATTCACTTTGTCAAAAAGGAACAAAATCTTCTCAAAAGAGCACCCATACACCATAGTCTAGCTACTAGCTCAAAAGGTAGGCAGTTTTTTATGTATAGCTATTGTTTTGTGAAACATTTGTATGAAGGGGCTAATTTGAGGTGTAATTCAAAGTGAAAAAGGCTTCAAATCTTTAGTGAATCATGAATGCAATGCTTATAGGAATGAAATGAGAACCATAATTATGCGTTTTGACATGACACATATCACAAGGAGAACTACACACACCTAGATGAGACTGAGTATAGATGTACCAGCCTAAGAAGGTTCTACCTTACAATATATGTAACTTGCCAAGTGTCAAGATCAAGCGTACTCATCTATAGATTCATTCCATGCCTACTGTGTACAAGACTTCCCCATGTATGCACAATTCATTAAATGTTGAATCATTATGCTTTTGAAACCTCTAAGATTGGGAAATGTAACATGAAGGCATAGTAAACAAGCAAGCAAAGCACGAAAAGCATTCAATGATGTTCAAAATTTTTTCTTTTTAAAATTTTTTCTCTTATTTAAAAATTTGAAAAAATGATCAACTAAAATGCAAAATGGGAAAATGCAATCCCTCCCCCAAGCTAAACATCACATTGTCCTCAATGTGAGCACAAAGACAAAATATGCAATGAGATGCTTAATGGGGAAAAGGGGGAAAAAGGAAAAATGAAAGAAGAGTGAAGCTTACTAGTCATCGCGGACTCCCCCAAGCTAGTCTTTTGGACTTGACAAGGAAGGTCTTTATAGATTTTCTTCAAAAACTCTTTCATCTGCAAAATAAATCCTAACAACGAAAAAGGGAATACAAAAATAAAAATGCAAAAAGAAAAGGAACACGGGTTGCCTCCCGAGAAGTGCAATTTAAACGTCTTGCTAGACTCCATTTCATTCTTTGATCATCCTTTATCGCTAAGCTCACTATCATCCGAGCTCATCATCATAGCGTTCCTTACATTTTCCATCCATGCCAAGCTTTTCCGGGAATAGCCCCTTCTAGCACTTTTAGCAGTAGTGCTTTTAGTATGCTCACCTGCAAGAGAATCAACACTAACATGTGACTCCAACGGATCCGTCAGTAAGGATCGAGGCATAGAAGAAACGATAGAAGAGTCATCAACATCAAGCACATAACATGAGTCTTCTAACACGGGACTCCTAACGGTGGAATTTTTACTAAAGGTCACCTTGTCATCTCCTACCTCCAATGTCAACTTCCCATTCTTGACATCAAAAACTGCACCAGCGGTGTGCAAAAAGGGTCTTCCCAAAATGATTGGGATTTTAGAGTCCTCGGCCATGTCAAGTACTAGAAAGTCAACGGGAATGAAAAACTTACCAACTTTGACGGGCACATCTTCTAAAACACCCATAGGTTGTTTTAGAGAACGGTCCGCCATTTGCAAAGTAATATTAGTGCATTTCAAAGCACCCATGTTAAGTTTTTCAAACATAGAAAAGGGCATGACACTTACACTAGCACCTAGGTCGCAAAGGGCCTTATCAATGGTATACGTGCCTATAGTGCAAGGGATGGAGTAACTACCAGGGTCCTTAAGTTTTGGTGGAGACTTATTTTGCAAGAGTGCACTACACTCTTCAGTGAAAGCTACAGTCTTAATCTCATTGAAGGATCTCTTCTTTTTGAGGACTTCCTTCATAAACTTGGAATAAGAAGGAACTTGGGAAAACAATTCAATGAAAGGGACTGTTACCTTTAAATTCTTGACGACGTCAAGGAAGTTACCATACTTTGCCTCCTCCTTGTGCTTGGCTAATCTTTGGGGAAATGGGACTTTGATCTCAATAGGAATCTCGGGCTCTTTCCTCTTTGACATGGGCACCTTATCTTCAACATCAGCAACTATGGGCTCATCATTAGCCTTCTTCTTGACACCTCCTCCAAGCTTAGCCCCTTTTGCTACAACGTCCTCATCCATAGCAGTGGAAGTCCCATCATAATGCTTACCACTTCTCGAGGAAATGGCATTTATAGTTTCGTGAGGTTGGAAACATTGTGAAGGCTGCTGCCCTTGCTTTTGGTGGGTATTAGAAGAGGCATATTGGGAAGTTTTAGCTTCCAACAATTTGATGGCGTCATCCTTAGCTTGATCGCTCTCTTGGAATTGAGCTATTATGGTGTCTTGCCTTTGAGCCAATTGCAGGATCATGGCTTCAAGTTTACTTACCCCGTTGTCACTTTGTTGAGATGTAGAAGATTGAAATTGTTCTAGCTTTTGTGTGAGAAGGGCTACTTGAGCTTGTAAAAGTGCCAAAGTGGGATCCTCTTGCTTAGATTTCAATGGTATGGAGCGGGAATTTCCATATTGAGAATCGTGAATTGACATGGATTCAATGGTAAAGTGAGCAATTTCAACATTAATTTGATCAAATCTTCCATTGTTAGCAGAATCCAGGATACGATGGGACTCTGTACAACACCCATTGTAGAATGTGATGGCAAGGAACCATGGGTCTAAGCCATGATGAGGACACTCCCTTTGCAAGTCCTTGTACCTCTCCCAAGCTTCATATAGGCTCTAATCACCCCCTTGTGGGAAACCAGTGATTTGACATCTTAACAAAGCGGGCTTTTCCGGAGGAAAGTACTTTTGGTAGAAGGCAAGAGCTAAACTATCCCAATCGGTGATCCCTAATGTAACCTTATCAAGGCTATGTATCCACAACTTTGCCTTACCCCTCAAAGAGAATGCGAAGAGCATCTCTTTAATCTGCCCTTGGGTGACTCCAGTTTGTCTAATAGTGGAGCAGTAGTCACATAAGTTTTGAATGTGAAGGTTGGGATCTTCTGTGGCATTGTCACTAAATTGACTTCTTTCTATGAGACTTATAAAGGCAAGTTTTATTTCGAAATTTCTGGCTGTGATTTGGGGTGTAGCAATACCCCTTGGAAGTGTTCCTGCGGTGGGTTTGGAATGGTCTGAAAGTCGAACCATTTCCTAATGTGAAGGTGAAGATGGAATGCTATTTGAAAGTTGGGTGGTTTTGTGAATGGATATGTGAAGGGATTTTCTTCTCCTTCAAGGTTAGGTGGGATATCCGAGAAATTTTTACGAATATGGTCTAAACTCGAGAGATCAGAAGCTTTTGAAATTTCGAGAGATCTAAAGGAATTGGGATTCATAAAGACTAGATAAAGCTAATTGCAAGAAAAATCACAAGAAAAAGGAAAACTAAACCGTGCTCCCCGGCAACGGCGCCAAAATTTGATCGGGCTTGTCGCAAGCCCGTGCAAAGATAATTACCCAGACTAGGCTAACAACAAATTAATGTAGTTAGGTAAGCAGGGGTCGATCCTCAGGGAGATGGTGTTTCCTATGGATTGTGAGATACTTGCAATTGGATTTTGTCTAAACGAGTATCTGGGTTTTGGGGTTTTGGATTCTAAATTAATAAAAAGCATAAACAAAATAAAAACAAGATAAAAACAGATCAAAATGAAAACAATGAAATAAATTACGAATTAACAATGATATAAAAGATCTACGGAAATAGGTTCACACATGTAGGTTAACATATTGATGAAATTGGATTTAGAACATGCAAATAATTCATTGTGAGATCGTAAGAATGTTGTGTTCATTACAATCATAGTCCAGATGGTCTAGCAGGCTTTTAGGCGATTTACTAGGTCTGATCTACCATGTCATGCTTTGTCTATTCAATTCACGTATTTCTACCTTGGAAAAGAATTCCATTTTAGTCAATGATTTTGGCCAGAAACCGTTAACCATCATTACAATCCAAACATGCATAGACACAACGTTTTAAAGGCACAATTTCTTTATCCAATTTTCATCTTTTAATTAACCTATCATGGCTACCCTACACCCTAGAAAAGTGACTACTTACTCATGGTATTTAGATCTAGGTTGATTTTAACAATTAAAACTAGGCTAGACATGTTTATTTGTTTTTGATAATATTTTAAGACTTTTATATGGCGATAATAACAACGATAAATTCACGATCTAATTGAAATAAAATTATTATAACAATATTACGATGAATCTAAGATAATCATGAATTGAAAAAAATAATCAAAACAATAATTAAAGAATTTAAATAAAAGAGATAAATAGAAATACCTATTTGACGATCAAAACAATATAATTGTAATAATATAAATCCAATTGAAAGATGCTTGCATTATTTCTTCGATCCATGAATTACAATACTTGATAATGATAATAAGGAACTAGGAAATAAAGATTTTTATTGTTTCTAAACTAGGGAATTGATATGAGAAGGATGAAGATCTAATTATAAACAAAAAGAGGAAAAGAAGAGAAAAATGCTTAAGACGAAAAAAGAGGGGCTAGGGTTTTATTCTAATCTAATGTGTAATGTAGAAAATAGGGTTGTGTAATGTAAAAGTGTGGAGTTGTGGTGGCTGCAAACTCTCTTATATAGCCTTAGGTTTCTTGCAAAACAATCCACGCATTCAACATATAGGACAAAAAATAGGAAGATGAAGGGTTGGTGCGTAGAATCATGCATACCCGATCGGGTTCACCACATACCCGATCGGGTTCACCACATACCCGATCGGGTATATAGTGTTCTTGGTGCTTTGACTTTCGTTTCATCTCCCTTGGCATTTGACTTGACTTTCATTATCCCCATTGACCTTTTGAGTCGGGTTTGATAATAGGGTTTGAGGTAAAATGTTGATTTCTTCGCCTAATTGATCGATCTTTTGAAAACCGCGAAATCGTCTTTACTTCTTGTTCCTTTTTTATTAGTGAACCTTCTTGAAGTGTCTTTGACTTGGTCAAGCTTGCTTCACAAATCATCCGGTTCTAGGCAAATGCTCGGAAATATAGAAAAAGGGCGTAGAAACGTCACTTTCCCTACAAAACTGGTTTAAACATGGAATTCGCCTAGAAGACGACATTAGCTCATAAAATGGCTTAAAAAATCACAAATGACATACAAAACCGAGCTAAAATGGGGATTAAAATCATACAAATATTCACTTATTAGCCTTCCAAGGTTAGTAGGGCTCGTTCAATGAGAAGGGTAGTGAAAAAGCAAAACAAGTGTTTTTAATATTTTTGAAACGATTCGCTAAGAACTACTTTTTTGAAAGTTTTTATTTCGAATTTTTTAAGTTGTAAAAAATTCGTTGAGAAGGAAACTGTTGGTTTAAGAATAACTTTCAAAAACTGTACCAAATAATGTAGTCTGTAGGTCATGTATGACCATATAACTTATTTCTCAAGTATTGTACTGCCAACTAGCGAACTGTTATAGAGGGTCCTGTCCCCTGCATGACATCCAAAGGCCCACTGTGGAGGGCATGCAAAACAGCCTGGATTCCTTTTCGTCTTTCTCCTGTTGAGGAGGAACTTGTTATATCATCGGCAGGTTGTAAAATGTCCTTGGTTCCTGTTCTGCAAGAGGAGTAACTTGATCCACATGGATATTAACTCGTCCTGCTGAGAGGGTGATCTTTCGGAAGAGTGACCTATTATGTAGGAACATAGACTTGTTCAGCTTGCAGAGTAAGCGATCCTTCAGACTGAGTGACATCCGTTGCTGGTAGGATAACCTCCTGATCATCCTGCAAGATATTGTTTAATAGGGTTGGCCGTTGGCGTAGCCAACGGCCCTCCGACGCTCAAGTCAGTAGCTATTCAAAGTAAAAATAACGTAATGAAATTATTAAGTTACAGTCTACCTCAGGTGTACCATATATGTTTATGGATATAAGTCTTCTTCTAATCTAATCGTTTCCATTGCCCTTAATTGCACATATTTAAAGGTATTGCATGGGTACCTCGTCAATTCTTCGTACAGGTCGGAGTCTGGGAGTAGTCCTTGCTTGAAGGCCTCAATTGCGGTAGGAATATCACATCTAGGGATGTGTACCTTCTCTCTATTAAACCTGCACATATACTCTCGAGTAGGTTCACCATACCTTTGAATAAAGCGATAAAGGTCACTAGTCTGCTTCTATTGCTTGCGGCTACTAGCGAACTGGTGGTTGAATGCATTTACTAAGTCTGCAAAAGATGTCGAGGATCTATTCGACAGATTGACGAACCACTTCAGTGTTGCCCCCGTTAAGGTGGAACCAAATCCCTTGCACATGCAGGACTCTTTCAGGGGTCCTGTAGCTATTACAACCATCATCCCATCGTATAACGTCATTGTGGGTGCTTTGAATCCTGTAGACACCTCGATAAGTGATATGCCGTCCACCAAGGGCGAGTCTGTGTAACTCTGCGGGGCTGCTCTTTCTAGAGGGCGCGGCATGCCCGGTATTTTTTTTTATCATGTCTTTGAGTTCCAAGAGCTCCTTGAGCTGTTGTTCCACCTGTCCTCTTATTCCTGCAGAAGTATTAGAAAAATGCGGGACGAAGCCAACCTCCTGACGCTGCTCTTACATAGTGTTGTTTTATGCAGTAGGGTTGGTTGGCAAAGCTGCTGGACAGAGGGGTGGCATTAATGATGGACCTGCACTGCTCGTGTGGCACCGGCTGACTAGTGGTACCTGTAATAGAGAATGAGTTAGCCCCAACAAAACCACTAGACAGAATGTTACCCAGGGTAGTCTGCATGTTGGTCAACGTGAGAGAGTGATTAGGTGTTAGAGCTCCAAGTACGACTGGTTCTGTAGAGCGAATTAGCGGTAGACCCTCAGGAGTGGACTGGTAACCGGTTGAGGGGTAACTTGCCATTTTGGTCCTCTACACAATTCTGAATCCCGGAGCGAGTAGGTTGTTGGAACCATCGTCTAGACATTCTGTAGGACCGGTACTTGGTGAAGGGGTACCATGGCTGCTATCCTTGCCTTCATATCCAGGCTATCCTTCTGCAGGTTCTCTACGATTTTGTGCATGGTGTTCATTCCTTCAGGATGACCTGCAGGGTATCTGCATCTGATGGAGTTCCGCATGGATGCCAAGAGGTTCCTCTAGATAAACTGCTCTGAACCTGCACTCCCTTGTTGAACATCCCTGCTGGTATACCCTCTGCCACTACCATGCTGGAGGTCTGGTGGACTCGTCATTCTTTCTCTGATAGAGGCTGGAGGTACCATGGCGGCCAGGACTGCAGAAATCTGGTAGGCAATCTGGTGGAGTACTGACTTGACAATAGTTTGGCTATAGAAATCGATCAATTTGCCCCACGGTGGGCGCCAAATTGTTTAGGCCAAAATTTGACCAAACCTATTAAATTGTTTGTAGAGGGTCAAAATGATCTACTCTTTTTAGTCTTATTGTAGGGGTTGATTTATATGTGATTTGTGATAGAATACGAAGGTAAACTAAGTAAAAGTAATGACGAAAAGAACAAATAAAATAAAGTAAATGAGCAAGGACACACGAAAATGGTGACGCGGAAACCCAATGTGGGAAAAACCGCGGGGGGAGTCGGAATCCCTCCAAATATATGCACTAAAATGTAAAAGTACTTGCTGAGGTGGTACAGAGTACGCTATGGCGGTACTACCAGATTCTGGCAGATCTAAGGGTATACTCTGACGGAAATACAAGATATACTTTGGTGGAACCACCGGATTCTGGTTGTACCGCAGGAATCTGACGGAACTCAGGTGGGCTTAGGGAGTACAAATGGTATGTAAAATATATTAATAGAACTTGGAGGAATGACTCTAGTGTTATGAGTATGAGAGTAATTGTGTTGTAGGGTGAGATGTGGAGTGAGATGTGGAATGAGATGATCATGTGTTGTGATCCCTTGCTTTTATAATGAGAAAACCCTAATAGACTTCCTCCTACTGCTCCCCTTGATGCTCTCCTACTCTTCCTCAACAACCCCTATTTTCTAGTGATTTGTTGCTTGACTAGGTGAATATGGCTGTTGAGTTTTCTGTGTTTGTTACTGTCAATCTCAGCCGTTAATCTTGCTTTGCCTGCAATCCATGTGCTTCTTTCTTGCCCAATGATGTTGCGCCACATCAGCTATCCATGACTTATTAGATTACCCAGTCATGCACTGCCACGTGTCATGCCAATTATTGTGAATTTTTTCCCTAACATTTATCATACGAAATATCTTCAATTATCGTCTTCCCGTATAAAAAGCTTTATCCTCATATAAAATAACATGACAAATTGCCTACAAAATGACAATATTATCATCCCTATTAATCTCATGTGGGGTAGTATATGGCTCGTCTTAAGGTTTAAGATGGATAGTCCGTCTTAAAGCAAGACTTATAGTTTTATAACAAGTTAGAGATTTAAGTGACGTTAAATCGATATACATTATATACGAAAATAAAAGCATAAACATTTTTATAGAAAGCTAAATGGATGAAGTTTGATTAGACTTGAAGAAAAGAGGATAAATCACTTTTTCGTCCACTTTTTCATTTTCCCTCCTAGCTATTTGTAAACAAAACAA
>JAIUZE010012215.1:0-12271 GCA_022085475.1 Heliosperma pusillum | reverse complement strand
AATCCAAAACCTCTTATAAAGGCACCAACTAAAAATAAAACATGAAAGACATAATACTATTACGTTGTTTTATTTATCCAAACCACCATGTGTAACATATTAAATTATGTGGTGATTCTGTAATTACCCACATTAAATACAATCTCGATTCATTTTACTGATAAAATGAACTATCCTAAACATTTCAAACTGCTTTAAAATGTAAGAAATTAAGCATATGTGAACCGTTTCACATTAATTATACACAATCCGAATGATGTACAATTAAAGGCCCAAAAAAAACTTTGAATACGGCAGAAAAACAGTAATTTTTTCAGTAGAAATTTTTCGGCAAAAATGGTCCTTATCGACATAATAGGGAAAAATTAATATCCTTTCAAATGATAAACTCATTCAACATCATTTCCATTTTCATTTTAATCTAATCTTTATTAAATTAAAACATCTACAAATCTATTGTATATTATTTTAACAAATTAAAATAACAAAACAAATCTAAATGAAAACGAATACGAAAGGAAATATGATTCTGTAAGTATCTCGATCTAGAAGAAATTAAATGATTAATTCTCTCGATCGATAAGAGAATGTGTCGATCGAGTATACTGGTTACTCGATCGACTAATTCTTCCTAGTCGACAAACAGGGACCTCGATCGAGTATAAACATCACTCGATCGAGACACTAAAGTCCTCGATCGAGCGAATCAAGCTTCTCGATCGACCTACAATTTGAGAAAACAATACTTCTCGATCGAGACACACAAGAACTCGATCGAGACAAAAACTCTCAAAACCTTCTCGATCGAGACACTCAAGTCCTCGATCGAGACAAACACACAGCGGAGGAAAAACAGTTTCGGTTTATGAAATCAAATTAAAACAATTTCGTGGCCTATGCTCTGATACCACTTGTGGGAAATCGGTATTACTACAATACAATTATTATAGGATTATAACGAAAAGTAATAATTTGATTATCGAGTCATAAACGAAAACAAGGAAATAGAGATTTAGAAATCAACCTCCGGTCCTAGCAATAGGCGTAAAGAACAGAGATATCAAGGTAGATATCCTCCTAATCGTTGCACCCAAGATGCTCCGAGAAATACCCTTTACGCCTATTGCTAGGACCGGAGGTTGATTTCTAAATCTCTATTTCCTTGTTTTCGTTTATGGCTCTGATACCACTTGTGGGAAATCGGTATTACCTCAATACAATTATTATAGGGTTATAACGAAAAGTAATAATTTGATTATCGAGTCATAAACGAAAACAAGGAAATAGAGATTTAGAAATCAACCTCCGGTCCTAGCAATAGGCGTAAAGAACAGAGATATCAAGGTAGATATCCTCCTAATCGTTGCACCCAAGATGCTCCGAGAAATACCCTTTTCTTTTGCTAGAAAGAGAACCTCTTACACGATCTCACTGATGAGAAGAAGGTTTTGTGTTTTGTGAAAAGTTACTGGTAACTTTTTCCTTTGTGTGAATGATAGAGAGGCAGAAGTCAGAAAATTAGGTTAGAATTTCTCTTCCTTGTTATCTTGTCTCACGGCTCATTTGGTTTATATGAGGAGATTTTGTCTCCTCAAATAACTACCCATTGACCGAAAAACCGAGTGTATCTGGACACTTTTGTTTCGGTCATTTTAGCTTCCAATATAATGTAATATATTATAATCGTCATTTGTCAAGAACCGACATTATAATACATCATTAATTATAAATATCCGTATATTTATAATTTGCCAATTAATTATAACGGTTTATGTTTAATTAGCTTACATTATATACAACAATTAAATATAACACTTTATATCCAATTTACGAATTACAGTTAATTCGTCTCAGCTAACTTTATTTAATCGTTATTAAATAATCGTCTCATCATCACATTGACTAACCTTTTAGTCAAATACACTGCCTAACCTTTTAGTCATATAATAGGGCATCAATATGATTATTTTCTCAAATAATCACATCTCTCAAACACATCCTTTAGGTGTGACTTTTAGGGACCAGTTGATCAACGCCATCTGTATGACAATAACGTCAAACTTATCTAGCAAGCCAACCGTTATTGATAAACGTTAATCAACTGATTATTATACAAAGTATACCCTGTGAACCTACAGAGATTTATTTATGTTATTGCACTAACTGTGGAGGACACTGGCTCCAACACTATCCACTCCGGAGGTGATAAGATGTATAAAGACTTGAAGCTACAATTTTGGTGGCCGAATTTGAATGGTGATGTTGTGTCCTATGTTGGAAGTGCCTTACTTGCCAACAAGTGAAGATCGAACACAAGAGGCCCAGTGGATTGCTACAAACTTTGGATATTCCACTATGGAAGTGGGAATCTGTTTCTATGGATTTTGTCATGGCTTTGCCAAGAACCGTTGGAAGTAAAGATGTCGTATGGGTTATTGTTGACCGTTTGACCAAGAGTGATAGATTCCTCCCAATCAAGGAGACTTGGAGCTTAGATCGACTAGCCAAAGCCTATGTTGATGAGATCGTCATATATCATGGTGTTCCCAAGGAGATCATATCCGACCGAGACCCAAGGTTTTGTTCGAGATTTTGGAAGGCCTTACAAGAAGCCATGGGTAGTAAGTTGTTGATGAGTACCGCTTTCCATGCCGCTACCGATGGTCATACCGAGAGGACTATCCAGAATTTAGAAGACTTACTTAGAGCTTGTGCCCTGGACTTCTAATCTAGTTGGGAAAAGAGTCTACCGTTGGTGGATTTTTCTTACAACAATAATTACCATGCCTCGATCAAGATGGCTCCTTACGAAGCTCTCTATGGAAGAAAGTGCCAAAGTCCTATTTGTTGGAATCAATTGAGTGATGTTCGTGATTTAGGCCCCGATGTCCTTGTTGAGACCATTGATCATGTGAAGGTCATCCGTGATAAGATCAAAGCTGCTCAAGACCGACAAAAATCTTATGCCGATGTCCGAAGAAGACCGTTGGAATTTGAAGTTGGAGATAAAGTGTTCTTGAAGGTATCTCCGATGAAGGGTGATAAAAGGTTTGGTGTAAAGGGTAAATTGAGCCCGAAATACATTGGACCCTTTGACATTGTGAAAAGAATTGGTGTCGTAGCTTACAAGTTGGACTTGCCCCCGAATTTGGGCAAAGTCCATGACGTCTTCCATGTTTCTCAATTGAGGAAGTACATTAGTGACCCGAGCCATGTTCTTCAAGCCAAAATTCCCGAGCTCGAACCGAATCTGTCCTTTGAAGAGAAGCCAATCCGCATTCTAGATCGCAAGGACAAAACGTTGAGAAGTAAAGTGGTGCCTTTAGTGAAAGTTTGGTGGAGATGTGGTAATGTTGAGGAAGAGACGTGGGAACCAGAAGCTACCATGCGTGCTAAGTACCCAAGCCTATTCGATTAAGGTATCCTTCTTTTGCTCAAGTTTTGAGGGCGAAACTTTTTAAAAGGTGGGGTGATTGTAACACCCGTAATTTTAGCCGTCGTAACTTAATAATATTATACGGATATTGTTGGACTGAGTGTCCTCAACAATAGTGCGATCACTTAATTAAACCTCATTAACGAGAATACAAAGGGATAATTAACATTATAGTCAACGGATTCACATTAATCGGTAATGATTGGCTTACTAGAGTTTGACATTACTGTCGTATGACGGTGGTGATCAGTTGATCCCTTGAGGTCACACCAAAAGGACGATTCCCTAATCATGAATATTAATTAATTGTATAACGATACAGATTGATTAATCCCTTAAACAGAACGAGTTTACAAGTAAGAAATATATCTTATTGTAATATGATTAAATAAGATTCAATAATATAATTGTTATATTAGAATACTTAATGTTTATGAAACATTTGAGATAAGCATGATTGGTTGATCATAATTACAATTTGTTGTAGATCATATCAACCAAATATGAGATGACCCATTTTATATACATGTGATTATAAATTATTACTTAAAATGTTAAGTTTAATTTATTTGACATGAAATTGTATTTAAATTAGTTAAATACATAATTATATTATAAGATAACATGTCACATGTCACATGTCACATGTCACATGTCACACATATGACATGTGACAAATTACAAAAGATAAAATGGACACCCATGTAATGTGGTGCACCGGTTTTAAGGGGTTGTTAGGGTAGATGTTTAG
The DNA here is from genome assembly GCA_022085475.1 of Heliosperma pusillum. Lineage (NCBI taxonomy): Eukaryota > Viridiplantae > Streptophyta > Magnoliopsida > Caryophyllales > Caryophyllaceae > Heliosperma > Heliosperma pusillum. The sequence continues at coordinate 8,084 of JAIUZE010012215.1, read as the reverse complement.
GTTTTAATTATTGTGCTAATTAAGATTAGACAATATGATTATAACCTAAATGCCTAGAGCTAGTCTACTTTTTTGTAAAGACAAAAAGTATGAAGCATGCTCTCTTCTTCCCATGCTTTTCCGGTTTTGTGTGCTCCATAAGGAGATGTTTTCTCCTCTCATTTGAACACACATCTCATATAAAAAAAATTACAACTTTCTTACACTAGAAAACTTGAGAAGTTTCAAATAAAACTAAGCTTATATACTACTAATGGTTTACAATCACTACTACAATTTAACTCTTTGAGAACGCCACTAAGAGAACGGTGGATCACGGAACTGGTCTCTATATCATTTTTGGTTTGGGCGCGCATATAGAAGTTTATAAGAGAACGGTTGTTTATTCGAACCGTTCTCATTAATTAACAAATAGCACGGTTATCATTGACCAACCGGTCTACCATAACAAAGAGAACGGTTATTTTATATAACCGGTCTGCATGATAAACAAAGAGAACGGTTACTTTATATAACCGGTCTGAATGATAAATCCCTAAATTAAAGAACTACTCATAATAACTTACCCTTCACACTTCTATTTCTTTCAAACACAAGAATCGTCTGTCGCTCGACGCTCACCACCGCTTGCTCACAAGTGCCCTAAGTGCCCACCATCGCCGCTAGTCCAGCGCAACCTCCATCATCACCACCGCTTTTTACTGGAAACGCTTTGGTCGTCGTCGTCGTCGCCGTCGCCGATCATTCTTTCTGCTGGTAAGACGATATTAAGATTGATAATTGAATGTTGATAATTGAGTATTGCGATTTACATCTGCTGATAATTGAGATTGATAATTGATATATGAGTGTTGAGATATTTGCCATATTGATATTTGCCGTATTTCAATTGTTGATAATTGCCGTAACTCAAACTCCGTCATTCTTCTTGAAATATTTACACCTGCTTCTTGAAATTTTATTGATAATTGCCGTTCATTCTTCCTGCTGGTTAGTTATTTGCTTCTTGAAAGTGATAATTGAGTGTAAACTTGCTGGCTATTTCGGATGGTTAGATCTTTGACATATATTGCTGAGCTATTATCAATTGTTAATGACTGCAGGCAGAAAAGGCATCAGATATCAAACTTTCTGTCACTTTCGAAACTGTAATCAGCAAAAGAATAAGTTAAATGGAGATGTACTTACTGTAGGTGCTTTTGTACATGGCTGTTGGATCAAGTTGATTCATGAAAACAAAGAAACTATAGTTAGTAGCCACTTAACGAAAAAAAAAAACAAAAAACAATCAGTTCCCGAGCCTTAATTTTTGTTGTGGGTTTAAAGGAAGCCAGAATGGCGATTTTGATGCTGACGGGATTTGCACCATGTCATGAGTGTAAACTTATTTGAGTGTAAACTTATTTGAGATATTAATGGTATAATCATATTTGAGAACTAGCTTAGACCAATAAGTCTTGCTTGCGACGGGTCAATCCCCCTTACAAAGAGCAAGTGGCAAGGCAAGCGGGGTGCTCCATTTGCCCCTCACTTGCTCTGTGTGAGAGAGAGATTTGACCCGTCACAAATGAGAATTTGTGAACGCGGTTTTATTAATTCATGTTATTTAGTGTACCCCTATAAAGTCTTAAATTTCCTTGCTTCTTCCTCTATTTATTTAATACATGAATTTTGATATACTCTGTATATGAGTTAAAGGTTCATCTTGTCTATAACTTTGCCGGTTAAAGTCATGCTTCTAAACATAGCCACAAAAACTGATAAGCCCCCTTGAACATGAATGGGACACTTAGAAACCTGCCAACAGGTAATAAAATTCATATATTCGGCATTCTTTAAAAAAAAAAACTGAAAAATTATAAACAATAAAAGTACCCAATGGCCTGATGAGCACACAATAGAATTTCAGTAATGAAGCAATATGTTATATTGTAGGAGTCAAGGACATCTCCATCATTTTTCTTTTCTTTTCTACTTACTCATATAGGCATATGCTTCTAAACATTTTTCTTTTCTCAAGTTGTTTGACTTGCCCTTATATTTTGGCTAGATTAGAATCGACAAATAGAGACGTTGGCTGTACCAAGCGCCCAAGAGCTCCTGTTTATAAACGCCTTCGTCGTCACCGTTCGTCCTTGCTGCTGTTAATTCGTTAATGTAAGGCCATATTTCTTAACTTTTTTTAGTACTTCCTTATTTATTTTATTACATAAAGTTTCCGGTAATGAACATCTTGTTCTTGTTAATTCTTGTTTTGATCAACATATCACATATAAGGAATCTTTATTGATAATCTTTGCTTCTAAAAAATGTCAATTGGGTTGGTGATTTTCGTGCACCAAACTTCTCCCAGTCACCCACAAGTCAATGTTTGTCTTGACAATAATAAATAATGTCATGGTGTAATTATTACTCATTTAAAATAAGATTACTTTTACATGGTATATGTACTGGAGAATTTCATTATAATAGTTTTTGCTCTTTTTATTAGATTAATATGGATCGTACGTGGATGATGGATGGGAAAAGAGGTGATCCTAAATACGATGCTGGTTTAGCTGAATTTTATGAATTTGTTAGAAAGAATGTGAAAGACACGTCTAATATGGCATGCCCTTGTGATATGTGTCTGAATATTAAATGTATGAGTTTCTCGGAAGTTAAAATCCATTTAGAAAAGAGTAGTTTTAATCCAATGTATAAATGTTGGATTTTTCATGGGGAGTCTAGAGTGGTAAAGAGAGTGGAAGAAGATACTGATGTTAAGTTGGGAGGCATTGAGGGGGAAACTTGTCCTATGGAAAGAGGTATTGACCCACTAGAAGATTCAGATTGGGATATGAGGTCTTTGGGTATGAGTTCTGTGGATATGAATTATGTGTCCACTGACGAATCTTTTGATAATGTTGATGATGATGAGTTACAAACAATGTTGGGAGATGAGTTTAGTAAAGACAATGTAGAAGAAAACCCTTACGAAGATCTCAATGATGATGATGACGACGACGTTCTAGGTGAAGGTGAAGATCCCAATGAAACTAATTTAGATTACACAAGTATTGTATTAGAGAAGTTAAAAGATTCTGAAATGCCCTTGTATAAGAGTTGTAAGAAATATACAAAATGTCGGCCGTTGTTAAGTTATATAATTTGAAAGCAACAAATGGGTGGAGTGATAAAAGTTTTACCCACCTCCTAGAATTATTGAAAGACATGCTTCCGGAAGATAATGTTCTTCCTAATCGTACATATGCGGCAAAGAAGATACTTAGAGGAATTGGTATGAAATATGTGAAGATTCATGCATGTCCTAATGATTGCATATTATATCGCAAGGAATATGAGAGTTTAACTAATTGTCCAGTTTGTAATGAATGGCGATATAAAAAGAAAGAGGGGATCCCCGCCAAAGTTTTGTGGTATTTTCCAATAATTCCTAGGTTGAGACGACTCTTTGCAAATAAGGAAGATGCAAAGCTTTTGACATGGCATAAAACGGGGAAAGCTAATGATGGCAAATTTAGACACCCGGCTGATGGTTTAGAGTGGAAACATATTGATGTCAAGTATCCTGAATTCGGCAATGAACCCCGAAATCTTCGACTTGCACTGTCTACTGACGGGATGAATCCTTATGGGAATTTAAGTAGTCAACATAGTACTTGGCCTGTACTTTTAGCTATTTACAACTTGCCTCCATATGTGTGCATGAAACGAAAGTATTTGATGTTATCCTTATTGATTTCCGGTCCTAAAGAACCAGGTAATGATATAGATGTTTACTTGGCGCCTCTTCTTGACGATTTGAGAACATTGTGGGATGAAGGAATAAAAGTCTTTGATGCCTACCAAAATAATGTGTTCAATTTGAAAGCAATGTTATTATGCACTATATCTGATTTTCCTGCGTACGGTAATCTTTGTGGACATACTGTACATGGGAAAGAAGCGTGCCCCTTGTGCGGAGAAGATGTCGATTCTTGTTATTTGAGGTTTTCTCGAAAGCAAGTTTACTTAGGATACCGTAAATTTTTGGACGAAGACCATTTATATCGTAGGCAACAAAAAGCGTTCAATGGAAAACCTGATCATCGTCCATCTCCTAAGATATTAAGCGGTCATGATGTATATCAAAAGGTGAAGGACATTAAAATAATATATGGTAAGAAGGGTTCTAAATTAGCTTCTCGTGGGTACAAGAAGATGTCTCCTCTTTTTAAGCAACTTCCATATTGGCGGGACCTCTCCGTAAGACATTGTTTGGATGTTATGCATATTGAAAAGAATGTTTGTGATAATATCATAAACACTCTTTTGAATGTCCCAAATAAGTCAAAAGATAACACGGCAGCTAGGAAGGATATGATGGACATGAAAATTAGACCAGAGTTGGCCCCGCAAGTGAAGGGACAACGAACTTATTTGCCTCCGGCTGCCCATACACTCTCAAAAAAGGAGAAAATTGAGTTTTGTGAGTGCCTGCATGGTGTTAAAGTGCCAGAGGGATATTCTTTGAATATTAGCAGCCTCGTATCAATGCGGGATCTAAAGCTTAGTGGTCTAAAGTCTCACGATTGTCATACTTTGATGCAACAACTACTACCCGTGGCCATACGTTCTATTTTACCTAAAAAGGTTCGATATGCAATAACAAGGTTTTGTTTTTTCTTTAATTCCACATGTAACAAAGTTATTGATCCCACAGAGTTAGAGGCTTTGCAAAATCTAATTGTCACTTCTCTTTGTCAATTTGAAATGTATTTTCCTCCTTCTTTTTTCACAATCATGGTGCATTTGACTATACACTTGGTTAGAGAGATCAAATATCTTGGACCCGTTTACTTAAGGTATCAATATCCTTTTGAAAGATTGATGAAAGTATATAAGGATTATACATCTAATAGATATCGTCCTGAGGGGTGTATTGCTGAGCGGGCCATTATCGATGAAGCACTTTCTTATTGCTATACACACTTATCAAATTCCGAATTACTTGGGATATCTAAGAATCGACATAGTGAGTGGATGATGGGCAAAGGTCTCAGGGGTCATGTTCGTCAAGACATGACAATTGAGAAGTGGCATACTGCACACACATATGTCCTTCATAACGAGGATGAGGTCCAACCGTACATTGAGGAACATATGGTCTTCTTGAGGGAGAATCATAGAAATAAAACGGAGAAGTGGATCGCAAGTGAGCACAACAAGACGTTTAGAGTTTGGTTCAAGGGTCGAGTGATACAAGACTTGCAAAAATATCCTGATTGTATTTCTTCCAGATTAAGAAGACTTTGTTTCGGTCCAAACACATTTGCATCTTCTTATGGTTCTTATGCCATTAATGGTTGCACCTTTTACACTCGTGACCAAGATGACATGAGTACGATGCAAAATAGTGGGGTTTGTGTAGAAGCTGAAGCAATGCATTTTTCTAGTTCAAAAGATAAAAATCCAGTTTTAAGTAAGATGCAGTATTATGGAGTTATTAAAGAGATTTGGGAGTTAGATTACACAGATTTCCAAATCGCTGTATTTTGGTGCACATGGTCTGACAGTAATACTGGTGTTCGTAAGCATGAATTAGGATTCACTTTAGTGAATCTTGATAAAATTGGACATAAGGAAGATCCATTCATTTTGGCCACACAAGCTAGACAAGTGTTTTGTGTTACCGATCCTTTGGATAAAAAATGGTTAGTTGTTTTATCTGTAAGGAGTAGGCGGGCTGTGGATAGTTTTAATGAAGATGTTGTATTTGAGGGTTTTGATCGTAACGTATCAAGTTTCGATGATATGGATAATGTCAATCCTTCGAGTTTATACATGCGTGAAGATCACAATGAAGGAATATGGGATAATACCGATACCCCTTCAAGAAAACGTCCTCGCGGTGTTGATACATGAGTAAGTATTATGTTGTAAGATAATGATTTACGATTATAGTTAGAATTTTTATAAATACTATGTTGTCAAAATTACTATGTTTTATTTATTTATGTTATGTTAATATATTTTTTTTGATGAATTTGTAATTTGTTAATGCAGGTTGATCGATGGGTCCAGAAGTGTGTGAAGAAACTAATCAGCGGAAGAAGAACCAAGCGGAGTCTGGTGGTGAGACAACCAAGAAGAGAAAGAGAAGGTGTAAGGAGAGGGGTCGGACAGTGTTAGACTTAGTGTCAAAAGCTCTTAGAGAGAAAAAACCAATTAAATTAGAATGGGATAAAGTGCACAGACTGCCAAAAGGAACCTACGCTGGAAAGTTTAGTGGGTGGGTAGGCCTTACTGCTCGGAGGCATGTTAGCTGCATAGTGGAAATGTGGGATGATGTGGATGAAGTTACTCGACGTTTAATTTTGGATAGTATCACGGTGAGTATAAAAATTATGTACTTTATTTTTTCAATGTCATTTAAATTCTCTTTATTCAGCTTTTCATAAATTTCACTAATTGCGTAATATTTCAACTTCAATCACGTCTGAATACTTGTCAGACGTCTGAATGCTTGTCAGACTGTTGGTAGGATGTAACACTTGGAGCTAATGCGTTTTGTCATAAGTAAGATTGGTCATTTGTGTAGGGCGCTTTCACTGTCCTCGAAGACCGTCATGATTGGTGTCTCCGAAAGGCGGGAAATTTATGGAGAAAGTGGAAATGCACCTTAGTCCGTGAGTGTCTGTACGACGAGACGGGATCTATACAGAGGACACGACCAGACTTGTATAATCACATAACACAAGATGAATGGAATTTGTTTGTGGCGTCTCACACTACTAAGGCATTTAAGGTAATATTATACACTTTGTCATTACATTACATGTCAATATATAGCCTCACACATTGAAAAAACAAGTTAGTTGTCATGCTTTATAGGAGTAAGTTAACAATTCTCTATTATTATTTCATTTAAAAAAGAAAAGTAATACGGATTTGTGTGAGAATTATTAGCTTTATACAAAATAATAACCATTCTTGTGAAATATAAAGTATCGTAGTGTATTAAAACAAAAGCCTTTTGAAAGTCATATAGGTAAAGGTATACAAATATATAGTACCTGAATATCTGCAAGGTGCACTGAAATCACCAGTAAGTAGTCTAGCATCCTAGTTTCGTGTGCTGAGAACTTGAAATAAAACATCCTATCTAAGAAAGGCTATGACTTGTGTAAAATGTCAGGAAATAAGTGACAAGAACAAGAAGAATGCTTCTATGAAGAAGGGAAAATACTATGGCTCCCGAGCAGGTTATCGAGGAATTGAAATTAAAGTCGTAAGTACATTGTTGTTGTTTAAAATTATGGTTTTTATGCTCTAAAAAATTTCAGATTCGACTATACACATAGAGATAAGCAATGTGTTGCTGTGTTAGCTGTGCGTGTTGCGTTAAGAAACTTCATATTTGACTAATTTGCATTTGATGTTTTTTTAGAAGGAAACCTTTGCCGCCAAAGGACACATATTGGAGAAAGTTGATCGACACTTAACTTGGCTAATGGGTCACACGCCTAATAACGGAGATCAGACCGAATATGATAAGGAAATCGCCTTGAAAATTGTAAGTGAAAATTTTATCACCTTAAGTCCTATGTAGACATTCTACATTCTGAAACAGTTAGCCGATGGTGCTATATGAATGGTTTTTAGCTATTTTCGCAAATACTTGTTTCAGATTCGGTCTTACAAAATGCGTCTTTTCCTGCAAATACAAGGGTTTAAACAAGACAAGGTTTGAAGTATTACAATGTTTAAGATGTATTTGACAACAATGTGAAGCTTTATATCAATGTAAAAATTCTGTGTTCGGTCCTGGTCACGAAAGATGAGATTACAAGAAGAGTAATATAATATTTGTAGCAGGGTAGTGGAAAGTATTTATTTAGAAATCATATTGTTGTTGTCCTTGCATGGTTTAAAATGTCGTCCAGCTTATGAAAGGCGTTGCTCGAATTCCAAGTTCTACTAGGAGTAACACATCATATTTATGATAATCCCGAGCTGGAGCTCCATAAGGTCCATCGACGCTTAATCTAGGTAAACTGTAACGATTAAAATTTTTATGACTGTAGGAAGCATTAGAAAAA
>JAIUZE010012214.1:0-65613 GCA_022085475.1 Heliosperma pusillum | reverse complement strand
CTTATCCCTTCTTGTGCAAGGTCTTCAAAGACATCATTATCGTTTTTCGGCATTGTGTCATCATTGCCATACTCCAATGTCCTCCAAAATGAATGAACTTGATCAAGGTAAACTCTCTCACCATTGTTTTTCAAACCAACCAAGAGACAAGCACAAGGTGAGCCATGAGTAGTTCTTAAAGCACAACCGCATCCATTTACCAACCCGATCCCTAACTCAATTCCCCTCTTAGTTTCATTTTCCATAATCCCGATGGCTTTTAAGGACACCTTTCCTTTCAACAAAGAAAACAAATGAGATGTATTACGAGGTTTACTTCTTGACTCCTCGAGCTCTTTTTCTTATTTTGGAGTGTTGTTCTTCAAGCATAGAATGAATACGGGACCCCATAGTATCAAGGGTTAGGCTAGAATTTTTCAACCAAGCCTTCAAAAGAGAATGAGAGGACTCCACCCAGGAAGTAGCCGTGTTTCCAAGATGGAAATACCGGTTCGTGTAGCATAATACGAACCCTGTTGAGTATGGGCCCCATGTTTTCGCCGCATAAGTCGCCACTACCTTCCAATTTGTACAAAAGTCGGCCCAACGCAACTCAAACTCTTCCTTGGTAGTAGCATTTATCGCTACAATCCAACCGTGCTCTTCATTGCACATGATAAGTTTTGTGCGCCACTCATTCTTTGACGACAACCGTGCTTTGCTCTCAACATCACGGTTCAAGTGTCAACGACACAACAAATGAGGTGTACGAGGATAGACGGACCGTAGAGTGGCGATCAAACCCAACTCCCGATCAGTGACAAATGCCGAAATAGATGCTTCGGTGAACTCGAGAAGCATACCCAACTTCTTCAATAACCATTTGCACCCATCTTCCGACTTAGAAGGAATCAACACACAAGCAATTAAGAACGAAGATCCACATGGTGTGACACCAACAAGCTTAACGACTGTCATCTTGTACACATTGGTCTTGTACGTCGAATCAATAAGCACAACATGTGGATAGGTACGAAACAGCTTCACGGATTCCGGATGAGACATGAAAACATGAGAAAGCTCACATGTGTCGGGATTCTTCTCATGCCATTGCACATACTTTGCTTCTACAGCTAGAGACAACATTTGTTGAGCAGGACTTTGGTTCCATTTCATTTCACGCCTAAGCTTGGTTGTCTCGCTATATATTTGGGTTCTTGAGGGTTGCGGTTTTTCTGGGGTTCTTTGATGAAGACCGTTTTTAATATCTCTCGGGGGAATTGAGGCCCGGACTTGTTGTTTCACATACTCTTTCTCCTCTTCATTTAAACCCGCAAAATGCCTTTGCCCATCTTTGTACTTTACCAACTTGTGGTTGTGCTTCCCATAACCATCGACGGTCAAAAAGTTCCAAAGTATTAAGTATTTACCGTCGAAACCCCGAAACTTGTTTTGCACGGCTCAAATACGAATTTGCAATCACATTTAGTTGAACCGGATTTTTTCCTAGGATTATCGGGATCATACTCTCCCGGGGGCCTTCCGTACCTTGAACAACGCAAATATGAAGATAACAAGTCGGGTTGGCTACGGTTTTTCACTCCATTAATTGCTTTAACCAATGCAAACCCATTGTCAAACGCTATCTTTTGGGCCCAATCGAACGCTTCGTCACGAGTATCAAAGCCTATATCCGTCACAAATAATGAGTTGAAATCGAACCCGTTATCGACAAATTCCTCAAATGAACCCTGTTTACATTTGGTTTTAATTAATATTACGTGCGAAAGGACGAGAAATTACACGAAAACACGAAAATAAAAAAAATCGTTCAAACATAACGTTGAACCACTACTTCAACATCCAATATACACGTTGAGCACTAAAGGCAACGTCCAACCTGGACGTTGACACCCCATATCAATGTCCAGGTTGGACGTTGTCTACAGTGTTCAACGTCTAAACTGGACGTTGATATGGGGTTCAACGTCCAGTTTAGACGTTGAACACTATAGGAAACGTCCAACATGGACGTTGATATGGGTGTCAACGTCCAGGTGGGACGTTGCCTGTAGTGCTCAATGTGTATATTGGACGTTGAACCCCTAAATCAACGTCCAATTTAGGTGTTTCTACCCTAACTCGTCCTAAAATCAATTTTCAATAATCATAAATTCGACATACAAACTATAAATCGTCTTAAAAACAATGTTCAAGAATCATAAAATGGCATAAGATCGTAACGGAAGAGTAACAAAGTAAGGTATACTTGTATTAATCAACTTATAATTCATTAGAAAACTTAAGGAAAAAAACAAAAATTACGTTAAAGAGTTTGCATAACGTACCGATGAATCGTTGGTCGTCATTGATTACCGTTTAATTTTCACTTGAAACCGTTTTTCAAACTTTTGTGGAAGTTTTTTGGATTATTTTATAAGAGTGTAGAAGATGAGAGAAAAAGAGAGAGACAAAGTAGAGGAAAGGGTAATGAAGGTCTTTTTTTTTTTAAAACGTCGACGTTGTTTCGCAGCCCTTTTAATCTATTATAATGCTCTTTAAGAGTATTAACTTTCTTGATTTTGTAACAGCAATTCCAAAGAGTAACGGGCCTAACGGCTCGTTGAATTCTTCCTCAAAGCCTTCTATTTATATTGAGATCAAGTGACCAGTGACGAACCCTTCCTCAAAAAGATCAGTGCGTGGAATTGCCAAGGTATGTGTATTCCTTTCCCTTCTTTACCGTCTTCTTCTTTCCTGACTTGTGCAACAAATTTCCATGAGTATCATTTGATAATGCACTTTGATGGACATCAGCAGCATTTACCATGATGATCTAATGATCATACCAAATTTTATTATTGAACTTTTGCTCCATCACTCTTTATACGAACATCATGTAGTAATTAGCCAAAAACTGCATTTTAATTTGTCAGGCCATCGCCACTGTTCGTCGGATCAGCCGATTTTCGATCCGGATTCTGTCCTAACTCCACCCACGGCATACAAAAACAGTTAGTTTCATCTTTGTATTCGTACCTAATTCCAAATTTTGTTATCCAGGTGATGTCCATCAATCCGCCATGAACAGAATTTAACCGGAAATCATGAATAAGGAACAATGCGCTAACAGGCAAGGATCACTCCAGTGGGAATTGACATCCTGCGGCAAACTGAAAGTAATGTGAGAGAGCGAACTAAAGAAATCAAGAACAGGGTAAATTGATAATTGAGAAGATTGTTATTAATTGAGAATTAACGTAATACAAGGCACCTAATTATATACTACTTCTACTTCCTTATTCTATAGGATACACCTAATATAATATCTTAAATATAGGAAACCAAATAACTAATTATAGGATATTACGACAACTTTCCTATACACAATATTCACATAATATATTTCTATAACAATAATATGGCATATCTTCAATCACATCTTATTACTCCCCTTCAAGTTGGAGCATCCGGTGATCCAATGCCCAACTTGCCTTGAAGATATTGGAACGCATTCCCGGCTAAGGCCTTTGTAAACAGATCAGCGATTTGGTCCTTGCTTCTTACAAACAATGTTCTTACTGTGCCTTGCATAATATGATGCCGAATAAAATGGCATTCTACTTCGATATGTTTGGTCCGATCATGTGAGACCGGATTCTTGGCTATCTTCAGAGCTGCTTGATTGTCACAGAAAAGTGTCATAGGCCTGATGTGATCGACCCCCAATGACTTCAAGAACGACTTTACCCATAGCACCTCACTCGTTGCAGCCCCTAAAGCCCGATATTCGGCTTCTGCAGTAGATTTTGCAACCGTGGCCTGTTTCTTCGCTCTCCAAGCAATGGGAGAATTACCGATACAAACGAAATACCCAGAAATCGACTTCCCTGTAAGGGGACAATTTGCATAATCGGAATCCGAATAACCCCGTATTAATAAATCACAGCCACGACTTATTTTTATACCTCGTCCCGGTCCTCCTTTAATGTAACGGATGCACTTGTACACGGCTGCTAGATGTTCCTGCCTCGGATTATGCACAAATTGGGATAAAATATGGACGACATAGACTAAGTCGGGCCTCGTAATCGTTAAATAAATCAATTTTCCGACCAGCCTTCGATACTTTAGTGGGTCACGCAACAACTCCCCTTCAGCTCGAGCCAAGTTGTGCTTCGGCTGAATGGGTGTATCGATTGGCTTTGCACCTTCCAATCCCGCTTCCTTTATAATGTCTAACGCATATTTCCGTTGGCAAAGAAACATTCCTTTTGAACCCTCTGCCACTTCTATGCCTAAGAAGTATTTTAATTTCCCAAGGTCTTTTATTCCAAAACTCTCATTTAAAAACTTCTTAAGACGGTCACACGCTGAGGTATTACTACTCACAATTATCATATCATCTACATAGACTAATATTCCAAGAAAAATTCCATCTTTGTTGTAAGTGAAAAGGGAATAGTCAGCCAATGATTGATGAAAACCATACCTCGTTAATGACATAGTCAATTTTTCGAACCAATTTCTCGAAGCTTGCTTCAAGCCATACAAACTCTTTCGTAATCGGCACACTTTATTCGAGCCATTATCATCAAAACCCGGTGGCATTCTCATGTAAACCTCTTCATGTAGATCGCCATGTAGAAATGCATTGTTTACATCCAACTGCGCAATATTCCAATTTTTGGCTAACGCGACGGCAAGTAAACACCGTACACTTGTCATCTTGGCCACCGGAGCAAAAGTTTCGTGATAATCTACCCCTTCAACTTGAGTATATCCTTGAGCAACTAACCGTGCCTTGTAACGTTCAACGGTTCCATCGGCATGGTATTTAATTTTATAGACCCATCGACACCCAATGGGTCGTTTTCCTTTCGGTAAATCTACAATACTCCATGTGCCATTATTGTCAAGAGCTCGATATTCTTTCAACATCGCTTCTCTCCATTCGGGTATACCGGCTGCCTCACTGTACTTTTGTGGCTCAATCACTGCATCAATCTTGCTCAAGAAACATTGGTGTTTTTTGGAAAAACAATTATAATTAACATAATTACTCAAAGGATAGCGCGTACCTCTCTTTTTGGATGAAGCTGGAGTCGAGGGGACTGTCGTTTGGGGGTCTATTATTCTTGTCGACTTGCACAAATAGTCCTTCTTCCATGCGGGCTCAAATTTCTCACGAGCTCCTCTTCCCATGGGTACGAAATTGTCACTGTTACTCGGACTTTCCGAAATAATTTCGGTTTCAACGTGCTCCTGCTCATTAGTTTCTATTCTGTTTTCGCCATTTGAATCAACTCCTTGCGAAACAACTTCTTCATGCTCAATGTCAAAATTTTTGTGTGTCTGATGTTCATGATTAATAGACTCACTATTGGATTGCTCTTGGTCATTACGTAAGTCACCAAAAGGGAATAAATGTTCATAAAAATTCACATCCCTTGACTCAAAGATGTCCCCTGTTTTGAGATCATAAACCCTCCATCCTTTTTTAGTAGATGGATAGCCGATAAAAATGCATCGTTTCCCTCGCTCACCAAATTTATCTTTCGGTTTCTCCTTGTTGTGGACGTAACATAAACTGCCAAACACTCTAATGGAATCAAGTACGGGTCGTTTTCCGTGTAAAGCTTCATATGGGGTTTGACCGTGTAAGACATGGGTGGGGGTTCGGTTTATTAAATACGCAGCGGTAACAATACACTCTCCCCAAAACTCAAGAGGCAAGTTAGCTTGAAAACGAAGTGCTCTAGCCTTTTCTAAGATATGTCGGTGTTTTCGCTCTACCCTACCATTTTGTTGTGGGGTATCGACATTACTAGTTTGAAAAAGCATACCATTTTCATTATAATATTGTTTCAATGGTCCGGAAAGAAACTCCGACCCATTATCACTTTGAATTACTTTGACTTGCCTTCCAAATTGGGTTTTAACCATTTTGCAAAAATTAATTAGTAATTGAATTACTTCACTCTTTTCTCGCATTAGGTAGACCCAAACTGCCCTGCTCTTGTCGTCTACGATCGTAAGAAAAAATTGTGCCCCACTTAAACTTTTCACACTGTATTTCCCCCAAATATCACAATGTATAAGTCCAAACAAAAATTCATTCCGTTTCTTATTCAACTTAAAAATTGACCGTGTTTGCTTAGCACGACAACACGGATCACAAACATCCTCAGAATTCCAACATAAATTCAAACCAATTAAACTTGAAAAGTAAGGTAACACACTGCTAGAAGGGTGCCCAAGTCGTTTATGCCAAAGCCTCGCATCACCAGTAGCTTCGACCTTTGCTACGGACTCCTCCTTTTGTGCCTTTAAATAATAGACCCCGTCTTTATGCTCCCCCCGTCCAATCTTCATCCTCGAAGAGAGATCCTGTATAACGCAATGATCAGAGTAAAAGGTTACTAAACAATTGTTTTCACAAATTAATTGTCGAACCGAAATTAAATCACATTGCAATGTGGGAACATAAAGTACGTCTTTCAAAACAAAATTCGAACTCAAAGTTACTGTGCCATGTTCACAGGCGGTGATGTGAGAACCATTTGGCAAACCTACAGTAGAAATTGCTTTCTTTTCAATATTCTCAAGTAGGTATCGCTTTCCGGTCATATGATGCGAACACCCTGTATCAAGAAGCCAACTCTCATAATTAATTTCAATACCTTTATCATTCGAATTATTGTCACCTTTGCTGGCAATAAAAGCTCGGAACTGTACAAGTTCTTCCGCCGTCAGTCCCTGCTTCGTCGCATCTCCTTCACTCACACCCGCTGCATTAGCACGTTCTGAATATCCTCTGCCTCCACGACCGTGCCCTCGACGGCCACGCCCGCGTCCCCGACCTTGGTTCTCGGGTTTATTCCAGCAGTAAGCTTCAGTATGCCAAGGCTTTTGGCAGTGAGTACAATAAAAAATATCCTTATCGTCTTTCTTTTCTCCATAATTGCGACCTTTGGTTGCACCATCAGGAATTCGTGCCGCCATGGCAGTTGCCTCAAGAACGTCGTCCTTCTCCTTTGTAGCAGCCTTGAGACTCTCTTCACGAAGGACAAGCGAATATGCCCTTGCCAGATTCGTGATTTCATCATCCATCAACAAATTGGAACGGATATTTCCGTAAAGATTATTGTCGAGTCCCATAAAGAATTGATGGACTCTCTCATCCTCTCGTTCCTTGCGAATCGACTCTGCCGCTCCACAGGTGCATTGATGAACCTTGGAATAATTAGCTAACTCATCCCAAATTGTTTTTAATTTGGTATAATAATTAATGACAGATTGGCCCTTCTTTTGTCGACATTCTGCCAATTCCGTCTTCAATTGATGAACCCGTGGTGAATTACCAGTGGAATAGCTATCCCGTAATTCCTTCCAAATTTCCACAACGGTTCCAGAAAAGTTAATGCTGGCATGAAGATCTTCTTCAATCGAACATCTCAGCCACGATTTCAACATGGCATTGCACTGTCGCCATGCCACCGCTTCTAGCGTTTCCTCTTGACCTTTGGTTAGGACGGGTTTCTTCACATTGCCCTCGATGAAAGACAATTTATTCTTTGCATCAAGAGCGGTTTTGACAGCGTCAGACCAAAGATCATAATTTTTACCATTAAATTTGCTCGGGACCAGTGAATGATTCGTGCTTTCACTGGGATGTAAATACAAAGGCGAGCAAGGTGAAATCTGCTCTATTTTCTGTCCCTCAGGTTTTGTCATGATGAATGAGTGGAGAGAAAAAGAGAAGAGAAAAAAAATTAATGAAGAACCTGCTCTGGTGCCATAAAGAAATCAAGAACAGGGTAAATTGATAATTGAGAAGATTGTTATTAATTGAGAATTAACGTAATACAAGGCACCTAATTATATACTACTTCTACTTCCTTATTCTATAGGATACACCTAATATAATATCTTAAATATAGGAAACCAAATAACTAATTATAGGATATTACGACAACTTTCCTATACACAATATTCACATAATATATTTCTATAACAATAATATGGCATATCTTCAATCACATCTTATTACGAACTGTTGAGAACATACAATACACGGGCAAGGATCGTGACGGTAACTGGTGTGGATAAGTTTTGCCTATGAAGGGCCCGAGAATGACCACCAACTAATGCAAAGTTCTACCAATGCTTTATGTGTGTTTCAACAAAGTACAGGTAAAAACAATGAGATTAAGTGGTGATGGCATAAACTTCAAGATTTTTGTAGAACAAATGGAAATGCATGTAGTGATTTTGTTTCTTCATCTTTCTATTTCTGTTTTTTCTTTTGCTTTCGTTATCATGCCACTTTTTTTTTCACTCTTTTGCCTTAAATAATTTTGGGTTTTTCTACATGGTACCCCTGTGTTTTTTCGAATTCTACGTGTTACCCCTTAGTTTTTAAAATTATCACTGGTACCCCTATACTTAGTAAACTACTAAAAATCGAGTTTTAAAACGGTTAATTTTTACAAAGAAAATATGTTCATGATTGTCTAAACGATATTTAAGATAACGACATGCAAAATTATTGTCAAAAGATCAATGAAAAGTGCATAATATAAACGTTCAAAACAGACAGATTAGTGCATTATGGATATTTTGAGAGGTTTTCATTAACTTTAGGAGTATCATGTAGATTTTGAAAAAACGAGGGGTACCATGTAGAATTCGAAAAAATACAGGGGTACCATGTAGAAAAACCCAATAATGTTTTACTCACCAAATCTCTTAAGTTTGAATTGACACGAATTTCTATGACATTTCCCAAAGGTGGGGCACCTCGCTCCATTTTCCGCAGGCTATACACACAAGTATTTAGACAATTCAATAACCATATATTAATAACACAAATGTGTCTGTATTTAAATGATGACTTTGTTTATTTGTTTGCGAGGAAATGAAGGCATGTATTTTACGAGCCATCTTGGTTAAGCCTAATGGTCGTGAGCTAGTCCCTTTGAGAGATTTTGAGCAAGTAATTTCGATTTCTTATTTGAAGTTGTCATGCAAAGAACTTGTCTTTACGACCACTAGAGATCGCGAGGAGGTCCGAGTTTGATAGCTTTAGAGTTGCCATGCAAAGATCTTGTCCCGTTGCCCGCTGGAGATTGCAAGGAGGTCCGAGTTTAATAGCTTTAGAGTTTCCAATCAAAGAACTTGTCTCGTTGCCCGCTGGAGATTGCAAGGAAGACCGAGTTAGATAGCTTTGGAGTTTCCATTCAAAGAACTTGCCTCGTTGCCCGCTGGAGATTGCAAGGAAGACCGAGTTAGATAGCTTTGGAGTTTTCATTCAAAGAACTTGTCCCGTTGCCCTTTGGAGATTACAAGGAAGACCGAGTTAGATATATTGGAGTTTCCATTCAAAGAACTTGTCCCGTTGCCCGCTGGAGATTGCAAGGAAAACCAGATCATATCGTTTCAATGCTCTTTGAAGTCAGTTGTGCAACCGTTGGAAACCGTGAGGAAGCTCGAGTCAGATTACGTCGATATTCTTTTAAGACAACCGTGGCTTGATGCCTTGTTTTGACTTCTCATCAAGTGGCACACTTGTCTCGTCCCGTGCAAGAAGGATTTCAAGCCACTCCGGGTTCGTTCAGTTCGGTTTTCTTTCAAGATATGAAGCAAGCCACATGTCCCGTTGAGCGCTGGAGTATTTGAGGCACCCCGGAGATCATTTCGATACATGGACATGGACCGCTAGGATACTTCAAGTCACCGCAAGTTGGCTCATTTCACTTATCAGTTATCACACCGTAAGCTCGATATGGCGACTGCACAAAGACTTGGAGGTACTCCAAGTTGTATCATTTTGACTCCCTTCGGGGTTGTTATGCAGTGTACCCGATTTGTCGACCACGAGAGATCCCAGTTAGGCCGTGTCGATGTTCTTTCAATTACGATGCAATGCACTGGACCCGTTGAACGCATGAGGATTACAAGATGCTCTCCGTGTCAGATCACTATGCTACTTCGTCACACCGCCAGCATGCAACATGGATTTTCCAGAGTCCTTTCAAGGCTATCTATTTATATATGGAGGAAGAAGTGCGATGACCGATTTCAAGTAGAGTTTTGAGGACATGTGCTCTTAAAGAGCATGATCGATATACATTGGACCGAGGTTGACTTTTGTGAACAAGTAGATGATCACCTTCAGCTACAAGTACTTCATCAAGGTCTACATTTCTTTTTCAAGAAAGAAGAAGCACTTGGAGATCTAGAAGACACGAGGACATTTATTTTTTCTTGAGGCAAAATCCGTCATTGATCAAGACTGTCCACGTCCTTAAAGACTCATTGATTTGAAGTTTATTTAGTCGTGCACAGTTTAAGCTATTGCGGGCCAGGAGCGATTTTTTTTAAAGATTTGGATTTTTTTGTTTGGCTGCACTTGAACAAAGTGTTTGCTCAAATTGCCTACGTACTCGCGAAGTTGATAATGGTGACAACCTGCAAGATCAAGCCAACGTAGTTCGTTAAAAATTTTTTTTTGTTTGAAGATGTGGCTGCACCTAAGTAAATGATTTACTCAAGTTGCCTACGTACTCATAAAACACTAAAGTAGCACTTTACAAGATCCAGACTATGTAGTTAAGAGAAGTTTTTTTTTTTGGTTTTTTTTTAGATGTTGTTTTTGTGTATCTTTTTCTGATTTTTTTTTTTTGGTATGCAGTTTTGGCTCTTTCTTAGGAGCTTGGTTATACAGTTTTGGCTCTTACTTAGGATCTCTTATTCAATGCTTCAGGAGTAGTAGCGCTTCAAAAATTTTCCATTGACTGGTCCAACGCGAACGACGTCCTCATCAACAATCTTATAAGCTCCATTGGTGTATACTTCCTGCACGACGTATGGCCCATCCCACTTCGAAGTGAACTTGCCTAGAGGGTTGTTAGAGGGTAATGATTGGCCTTCTAACCGGGAGCACCAAGTCCCCTAATTGAAAGTATCGAGGGCGCACCTTTTTGTTGAATGCGCGTGACAAACATGCTTGGTAACATTGTAGCTTCTGCTGAGCTTGCAACCTTTTTTCATCAAGTGCTTCCAATTCAACGAGGCGCAGCTTACCATTGTCATCATTTGTAAGTTCTTCTTGAATATCGACTCGTAAAGATGATATTTGGATCTCCAACGGCAACACAGCTTGAGTAGGTGTCTTATATGTAGTCCGGTATGCCCACAAAGTTTCACCAATTCGTTCATGCCAGTCACGCTTTGACTTCGCCACCACTTTTCTCAGCAAGTTACAAAGTGTCTTGTTAAAAGCTTCAGCCAAACCATTTGCAGGGGCATTGTACATGGAAGATTTATAATGCTTGAACTTGAACTTCTCACCCAGGGCAGTCATCAACTTGTTGAAGAATGACTTGCCATTATTAGTTATGATTCGTTGTGGTACACCATATCGATGTATGAGTTGAGTCCAAATAAAATCAACAACAGTTTCTTTCTTGACCTCACACACAGTGATAACTTCTGCCCACTTCGAGAAGTAATCTGTTGCAGCTAGAATGTATTCGTGCCCGTTTGATGCTTTTGGAGTTATAAGTCCCACGACATCGAGTCCCCATGCTTCGAATGGCCACGATGAAATGGTGGGATGCAAAGGTTCTGGAGGTTGATGTATAAAATTTGGATTGAACTAACAAGCATCACACTTCTTCGCAAAGTCCAGGCAATCTTGCACCATGGTTGGCCAATAATATCCCATTCTCTTCACACAATCATGGAGCTTTGGACCAGATTGATGAGCGCCACAAACACCTGAATGAGCTTCGTACATGGCCTGAGAAGCTTCAGTTTCACCAAGACACCTTAGCCATTACCCTAGAAAAGAGCGCATGTAAAGTGTTCCCTTATAATATATGAACCTTGGAGCACGCTGACGTATCTCTACTTTGTGTTTAGGGTCATCAAGAAGCTTTTGATGTTCCAAGAAATCGATGATAGGTTGTCGCCAATCATCATTGTCGACTTGGTAAACGTTGATCACGTTAGATGACTCTGCAATCTCTCCATCTTCTAGCGGCGATACCACCCATCGATTACAAACTAGAATCGATGTGACTTTTTCTGCCCCCAGTGCCAAAGTGGCTGCAAGATTAGCAAGCGCGTCAACCAACTTATTGGCACTTCTTGGTACATGGCCGATATGAACACTGTCAAACTTGTTAAGCAATTGCTTTGCATATTGGTGGTAAGGGATGGGATCATCTTTCTTCACCTCATAATCATCAAGGACTTGATTTACCACCAACAAGGAATCTACATAGATGTCTAAATCCTTGATCCCTATTTCGATTGCTATTTGAAGTCCTAGGATTAGAGCTTGGTACTTGGCCACATTGTTCGAACATAGTTGAGTGATCACAAATGAGAAGGGCAACACATGACTTTCTGTAGATAAGAATACGACACCGGCTCCTGCTCCATCACGTCTTGCTGCACCGTCGAAGTACATTTGCCATGGAGGAAGTACATCCACATAGAATATCTCTTCACCAGGAAGGTCATCCTGAAGTTCCCATTTCGCGGGGACTGGATGATCAACAAGGAAATCAGCTAAAGCTTGCCATTTGATTGCCTTTTGAGGCACATGGACTAGATCATACTGCTTGAGTAAAACTGCCCACTTTGCCAGATAACCACACAAGAGTGGCCTTGAGAGTATATACTTGATAAGATCATCTTTTGACACTACACGGACAGTGTGTGCTTACATGTAGTGCCTCAATTTCTGAATTGCAAAGACCAAAGCTAAGAAAATCTTCTCAATTGGAGAATAGTTTAATTCAGCTCCCACCAGAGATCGACTTAGATAATAGAGAGCTCTTTCCTTCTTATCCTCATTTTCTTGAGCACACAATGCCCCTAACGAACGTTCTTGTGCAGCGATGTAAAGGATAAGAGGCTTTCCCGAAACTGGTGCCCCCAACACAGGTGCATATGACAAATACTTTTTTTATGCTCTCAAAGGCATTGTGACATTTATCATCCCATTGGAATATAACATCCTTTTTAATAAGACGACTGAACAGCTGGCAACACCCTGCGAGGTTAGAGATGAACCTGCGTATGTAAGCCAATCGACCTTGTGGACCACGCAGCTCCTTTAAATTCTTAGGCTCTGGCATTTCTTGAATTGCCTTTATTTTTGATTGATCGACTTCAATTCCTCTATGCCGCACCACAAATCCTAGGAACTTTCCAGAGGTAACACCAAAAGCACATTTGAGTGGATTTATCTTGAGTTGGCATTTTCGCAATCTTTCGAAGATAGTACAAAGGTCGTTGATATGGTCTTCCCTTTTCTTGTACTTGACGACAACATCATCAATAGAGCACTCAATTGATTTCTGCATTGCACGTTGGTATGTCGCTCCCGCATTCTTGAGACCAAATGGCATAACTTTGTAGCAAAATATCCCTTTCAGAGTACGAAACGCAGTGGCCTCTTGATCTTCAGGCGCCATGATTATTTGGTTATATCCCGCTGTGCAATCCATAAACGAAAGAGCTTCGTGTCCAGTCGTTGCATCAATCATCAGATCTGTGACTGGCAAAGGAAAATCATCTTTTGGGCAAGCATCATTGAGATCCCGAAATTCCACACACGCGTAACTAGCCATTTTTCTTTCTCACTGGCACGATGTTAGCAATCCATGTTGGGTACTTCACCTCTCGAATGAAACCGGATTCAATAAGTTTATTGACTTCATTCTCAATCTCAGGAATCAACTCTGGCCTGAAACGCCGTTGCGATTGTTTCTTAGGACTTACACCTTTCTTGACTGCTAAACGATGCACTGCAACTTTGGGGCTTAAGCCGGGCATTTCCTTGTAACTCCAAGCGAAAACATCTTTGTACTCAGTTAGGAGCTTGAAATACTCATCCACCTTGTTCTCTGTAAGAAGAGCACTAACGTATATGGGTCGAGGATCCTCCAAAGTACCTAAGTTAAGCTCTTTCAGGTCATCGACAGTCAATTGCCCCCCATCCTCTAGCAATTCTGGAGCTTCGTCGGCTTCGACTTCTTTGTTAGCATCAGGCACTTCCTTCATGGTGATATGATAAGTTGTCATTACTTCATCTTCCAAGTCTTCTTTGTTACTCACTCTCGATGTATTCGGAGATTCACCAAGTCGCGACTTCCACTTTGCTTGAAAAGATGATGAATTTTGTTGATTAGTAAGGACTACAACATGCCTTTTGACCTTTAGAGGTTGCTCTTGCACTATGTCCACCACTTCTATGCGCTTCATGCGGGAACGAACGATACTTCTGAGATCATCACTAACTTTCACTTCCTCTTCATTTTGACTCGTTGATGCTCCATGTGATTGCTTATGATCTTTAAACTCATTGGGGTCTTTCAGTCGATTAAACACCGAACCAGATGGAATTCCCATACGTTTGAGTAACGATCCTTTCTTCTTCAAATGCGATGAGATGGTTGATTGGCAGGCTTTAGAGACACTTTCTTGAACACTCAACCTCTAGAAGACGGAAAAACGATTCCTTAAAGAAATTTCTTGTTGTGAAGTAGTGTGCCCCCTGAGTCCATTGAAAATATAAGAAACCACTCTTGTAGAAGGTGGTTGAATTCTATCAAAGACACAGCACGTTGGTGCAGCTGTAGCATCTGTGCTCTCATCTCCCACGACCTCTTCAGCTGTGATGTATTGAGAGGAGAATGTATCCCCTTTTTGTCGAGCTTCGATCCTTATAGACGTTGGATTTTCATAGCCTAGATTGACCTTTGCAGCACTGAAGCTACCCTCCTCCTTCAAAAGTTTCTTTTGAGTCTCATTCAGACCATAAGGCTCAGCATTGATAAGACTGCCAAGCGGAGTGGGATTTTCAAAGTCATATCCAGATTTGGCTAACAACTTATATGCATTGGAGTTGAACACACCTTTTTCTTGTCCCTCAGACGACTTGCTTGAAGATGGAACAAATCTTGCAGGATCATGCCTCACAACTTGATTTTTGACCGCACTAGATAGGGCAATGGCGAGCTTTATCATCCACTCTTGCTTGACCACATGGTTGGACTTGGCTTTCTCCTTGGGCATAGCCTTTGAACTTTGACATTCCGCAAAAGGAGTATCACCTTCCTTGCGTCGTGACCTTGGAATGTATCGCAACAGTGGGATTGCATTATTTTGGGCACTTCATCCTTAGCTTGTAAGGCGTGGCTTACTTTGTCGTAGCTCTTTGATTGACTACTTTGGCCCTCCTCTATCTTGACACTGTTGGGATAAGTTTTTGGAGTGACTACAACTTCTTTGCCTTTGCCTCCCTTCCCTGTTGATGAGATAGTGGATGGTAGGAATCCACTTGAAATGCCATTTTCCTCAAAGAACTTTGTATCTGCGAAGAATGCATTGACCTTAGAGAAAGGCTTGACATCACCATTGATCTTTCGTTCACCTCCTCGATAATACTTTAAACATTGATAAAGAGTTGAAGCGACCACGCCATTTTCGTGCTTACAGGGCTGAACTAACAACAACTTGAGTGAGGTCTTTGTATCAATAACATGAAACAAGGTGTCAGAAGATAAATCCTCCATGCTAAGATTCACACAAATTATGCCAACTGCGCGTTCACCGTTCATGTTGAAGCCATGAATTACTGTTCAACTACTGGATAGCTCATCCATTGTAATGCCCAACTACATCATGGTTGCCGTTGGCATGAGATTTACACCAGACCCTCCATCGATCAAGATGCGCTTCACTTTCTTTTCTCTTATGTAGCCAGATACGTACAAAGGCCTATTATGGAGCTTTGATCCAAGCAATAGATCTTCATCAGAGAACGTCAAGGCAGTATTGCAAGATACACACCTGGTTTCTTTCTCTTCAGGTTGACTCGAGTGTTCCAATAACGTGAGCTCTGAAGCATCATCCTTTTCTTCATCTCCCTCAGTTTCATCAGCTACCGCGACTGTATTGACAGTAACTTCGTTGAGATAACCTTTAGGGAAGAACTCCTCTAACATGACAGGAGTGAAAGTCCATAGGCCTTAATTAGACTCCTCTAATTAATTGCTAAATTACTTGTAAATTTAGTATTTAATGATCTATGTAACATGCATGCAAATATAAAGATATTTATATAAAAGAAGAAATTTCCTCACATTGATATGGAAAATATATGGGCACAACAAGAACTCCTTCTTGTTGTTCTTGAGCTACAAATATGGATGAACACAAGAAATCTTCAAACTAGAAGACCTCCTTCAAGTTGCACCAAGATTACACCAAATAATCTACCCTTATTATTAACTAGATAATAAGATAGATATTATACTACTAATATTATGACTATATTACTACACTAGTAATACTTAGGAAATATTAGTATATGAGAGTTTTTAGTAAGAGGAAGGATTTTAGAGAGAAGTGTAAAATTTGCACAAAATGAAGTAGTGAAAAATGAACAACAATTGTTCATTATAAAGGCCATTTGGCCGGGCCACATTGTCCAAAATTGGACTCTTATTTTGTTCAATTTGATCACATGCATTAGAGTGGAGTGTTGTAGTATAAGTGATGATTGTTTTCAACTTGTTATGTCACTTTCAACTAGTAACTAAAGAGTATAAACAAGAACAACAATCATCACCATTCTAACTACAATCCAACCGGCCACAATGGCCTAGTTTGGTCCATTTTGATTTTTGATATTTGTCTCACAAATACTTATTGATCATATGGTTAATTATCTTGTATAATTAAGTGTTAATTTGATCATATAACAATTATATGACTCAATTAAATAAATAATATGTACTTAACATTTTAAGTAATATTTTACCATTATATCAATATATAATGGGTCCCACAATGCTTAGTTAATTTATTTTACAACTCCTTGTAAATATAATTAACTAATTACCTCTATCTCAAAACCTCAACTAATTTAGTAATTTAACGATTAATTACTAAGTTAAATCTTATTTAATCGTATTAAAATAAGATATAAATTTATTAGTCAATTATCGCATAATTGAAAAATAAGTTTAATCGAATTTGAGTTCTTAACTCAATTTCTAACAATTAACTCTCGTACATATCGAATATATGTAATGTACTAATTAACTGTATCGTATACAAATAATTAGTTACTATTTGGATTTCATCCTTTAGGTGTGACCGAAAGGGATCAGTTGATCACCGCCGTCATACGACAATAACGTCAAACTCTAGTCAGCCAACCGTTATTGATTTACGTTAATCAACTGACTAATCATATATATAGTCAATAAATATCCCAATTATATTCCTTAATAAGATTTATTATGTGGCGCACTATTGTGGAGGACACCTACTCCAACAATCTCCCACTTGTCTGACACAAGTGTGCGTCACCGATTCTCTTGTCTCTTTATCACATCTCCCACTCAACGCAAGGTGTCTTTCAGGTCGCACTTGCGATTGACAATATCTAGAGTGGTTTTCTCGATAGGGAGAGTAACTGTCTGACCGGAAAATCTACCATAGATCTCTTTCCGAGCGTGGCCACGCATTTACAGTAACTTCTCCTCGAGTGGCCTAAAGATGTTTTTACCCAACGTGGGTGGACAATTCCTGTTGATCCATCTACTCTGTATGATGCAGATCACCATGATCCAGAAGAAGTCCATCGGCCTCCTTTTACGGCACGACCTAGAACATCAACCAAAACCAATCGGAAACTGCACCGACTCAGATAGACGGTCGCCAGTCAAAAGAATCGACTTATAGGAATAAGATAGAAGACCCTGCCACGACCAGGCATCAAATAATTGATTTAAGGGTCTCTACAATGTCACTGTCCGACAGAGTGTCATACAGTCTGTCTATGTAAACGACCAGTCATCTCCATGACCCCATGGTGCTGAACCAACCATCGATCGACTTACAATCTAGTCATTTCGAGACGTCACCTCATTGAGTGACTAGGGACAAAATACTAAGTTCGTCCTATTCACTTGAATAGGGTCCAACAATCTATTCGGATAAACAAAGTATTAAATTTAGTCAAACTAAATAAAAGAGTTTAAAATAAAACTCGAACAATGAATGCCATTATCATATATGAAATAATTAATACAACATTCAATTATTACATATTACATAATCTAAAGGAATTCTGGCACACGTCTCAATCCCATTGTGACGACATGACCATCATGCTTAGCCTTTGATAAAGGCTTGGTTAAAGGATCAGCAATGTTGTCATCTGTCCCAACCTTACAAATGTCAATTTCCTTTCTGCCCACGTAATCTCTAATTACATGATATTTCCTAAGTACATGTCTAGACTTGTTACTAGACTTGGGCTCTTTTGCCTGAAAAATAGCCCCACTGTTCACAATAAATTGTGATAGGATCTTTGGCAGTAGGGACTACTGTTAGTCCTTCCAAAAATTGCCGAATCCACACAGCTTCCTTTGCAGCTTCAGAGCTGCAAGGTACTCTGCTTCTGTTGTAGAATCCGCTGTAACGCTTTGCTTGAAACTCTTCCAGCAAACAGCTCCTCCATTCATCATATAAACGTAGCCGGATTGGGATTTCATATCATCCCTATCTGTTTGGAAACTGGCATCTGTGTAACCCTTTACACGTAACTCAGTCTCGCCTCCAAACACTAAGAACGAATCCTTGGTCTTCTTAAGTACTTAAGGATGTTCTTTACGGCTATCCAGTGACTCTCACCTGGATGTGCTTGGTAACGACTTGTCATGCTCAAAGCATATGCAACGTCGGGACGAGTGCACATCATAGCATACATGATTGATCCAACAGCTGATGCGTACGGGATCAATTTCATGCGTTCAATCTCCTCGGGTTTCGTAGGGCACTCTGACTTGCTCAAAGTGATCCCACTTCCCATAGGAATAAAGCCTCTCTTTGAGTCTTTCATGTTAAACCGATCAAGAATCTTATCAATATAAGTCTCTTGACTTAATGCTAGTATCCCTTTAGATCTATCCATATAGATTCGGATACCTAAGATGCGCTGGGCCTCTCGTAAGTCTTTCATTTGGAAATGTATTCCTAGCCACTCCTTTACAGAAGTGAGCATTGGAATATCATTCCCAATGAGTAGTATGTCATCTACATACAAGACTAGAAAAGTTACTTTACTCCCACTAAACTTCATGTATAAACACGGTTCCTCGACACTTCGAGTGAAACCATTTTGTTTAATTACATGATCGAAACGATGATTCCAACTCCTTGATGCTTGCTTAAGACCATAGATGGATCTCTTAAGTTTGCATACCTTCTTAGGTTTGATGGATCCACAAAACCTTCAGGTTGTGTCATGTACACTTCCTCTTCTAGAATCCATTCAAGAAGGCGGTTTTGACATCCATTTGCCAAATCTCATAATTATGAAATGCGGCAACCGCTAAGATAATCCTTATGGATCGAAGCATGGCGACTGGGGCGAAGGTTTCGTCATAGTGAAGACCATGAACTTGGGTGAAACTTTTGCCACCAATCTAGCTTTGTAAACATCATTATGTTTGTCTATGCCACTTTTGATCTTTAGATCCACTTACACTGAAGAGGTCGTACCTCCTTAGGTAAATCAACCAAGTCCCATACTTGATTGTCGTACATAGAAATCCATTTCGGATTGCATGGCTCCTAGCCATAGCTTTGAGTCGGGACTAGAAATGGCTGCTTTGCAGGTAGTAGGTTCATTACTTTCAAAAGTAACACATTATAGTCATCACCTTCCTCTATAATACCAAGGTATCTATCAGGGTGATGACTAATTCTGCTTGACCTCCTAGGTTCCGAAGGAATAATGACCGTACCAGACGAAGAGGGAACGTTTCCTCGTCGTCCTTTTCGGTTTGTGGCTCTTGGACTTCATCAAGTTCAAATTTTCTCCCACTCTGTCTTTTAGAAATAAAATCATTTTCTAAAAAGACTGCATCACGAGACACAAACACTTTGTCCTCGTGTTTATTGTAGAAGTAATAAGCACGTGATTCCTTTGGATATCCTACAAAAAGACATTTGTCAGATTTGGGTGCGAGTTTATCGTCAGACTTATTCTTAACAAAAGCCTCGCATCCCCAAATTCTCATAAAGGACAAATAAGGGACTTTTCCTGTCCATATCTCATATGGAGTCTTGTTTGCCGCTTTAGTCGGGCTTCGATTTAGTGAAAATATTGCAGATAAGATAGCAAAACCCCAAAAATAATCAGGAAGCTCTGTTAGACTCATCATAGATCGAACCATATCTAATAAAGTTCGATTTCTCCTTTCGGACACACCATTTAATTGAGGTGTTCCAGGAGGAGTCCATTGTGATACTATACCACAATCTTTTAGGTGTGAATCAAATTCATTGTTCAAGTATTCACCACCACGATCGGAGCGTAGGGTTTTAATCTTTTTATTCAATTGGTTTTCTACTTCATTTTGAAATTCCTTGAATTTTTCAAAAGCAATCACTTTTATGCCTCATCAAGTAGATTATATCCATATCTACGCAAGTCGAGGTAACAGTAATTGAAGTAGGATAACACACCTCTAAGCTCGGTAGTCATGGACCGCATACATCCGAATGTTATATGTCCTAATATTCACTGCTCGTGTCCCTTTTCCTGTAAAAGGAGCACGAGTCATCTTGCCTAGAAGAAAAGATTCGCATACACCATAAGATTCGTAATCGAATGGTTTGAGTACTTTAGATGAAACAAGTCTCTTTATGCGTCGTTCGTTTATGTGCCCTAAACGACAATGCAAAAGGTATGATTGATTAGGTTCACCTGTTTTGAGCTTCTTGTTTTCTACATGATAGACCTCTTTTGCAATATCTAGAACATAAATACCTCCAATAGAAATGGCCTCGCCATAAACCATTTCATTAAATAAAAAAGTACAACGATTGTTCTTAATACAAAAAAATAAAAAAACCTTCCATGTCAAACACGGAAATGGAGATAATGTTCTTGGTAAGAGTTGGTACATAATAGCAATTATTTAAATACAACTCTAAACCATTAGGCAAAAGAAGAACGTAGGTGCCCACGGAAACTGCGGCTACCTTAGCTCCATTTTCCATGCGCAGGTCCACGTCACCCTTGGCTAGTGCTTGTCGTCCCTCAGCCCCTGTACATGATTACAAAGGTGATAACCACAACCGGTATCAAATACCCAAGAAGAGGTACTAGCAAAGTTAATATCTATCATATAGAGTGATGAAAGAATTTTACCTGACGTTGTCACACAACCGTCTTTCTTGTCTTTCAAGTACTTGGGGCAATTGCGTTTCCAATGCCCTTTGCCATTACAATAATAGCAATCCGCCTCCGCGTGTTTGCAGACCTTGGGCTTGGCCTTATAAAAGACCTTGGCCTTTCCCTTGCCGGATTTCTTGAAAAGAGTCTTACCCTTTCGCTTGTCCTTCCTCACCCCAAGGTTCATGTTCTTCATTTTCATGGAAAGAACATCCTTGGGTTCACTCCCACTAGCCTCCATGTCCCTCTCCGCTTGGGTGAGGAGTGCATGGAGTTCATGGAAACTCTTGTCCCTGCCATTCATGTTATAGTTCACCCTAAATTGGGTGAACTTAGGTGAGAGTGAATGAAGGATCTTACCCACCACCAAATTCTTCGGAATTTTGCACCCTAGACGCTCTAAGGTGTCCGCGTACTCAACCATTTTGAGCACGTGTGGGCCAACTTCTTGGCCCCTTTGAAACTTAGTGTCAAAGAATTTCGTAATCGCCTCATATTGGACAATTTGGGGGGCTTGCGAAAACATCGAAGTGATCCTCGTGAATATCGCATATGCATTGAGAGAACTCAATTGGAGTTTGAGTTTGGGTGAGATTGACCAAATCAAGACATTCTTGGAGTCATTAACAACCTTCAAATAAAGGTCATATTCGGCCCGAACCACCGCGGACGATCTTGGCGCGGGTTCGGTGGGGGGCTCTTCGACCAAGTAGCGAAGCACGTTATCGGATAACGCGGCGCTCTTGATCGTTGATCCCATTCAATGAAGTTACTTCCGTCATCCTTTAGGACACACTTGTCCTTGACGGACCTCAACCATGAGTCCTTACCCAAGGTTGCAACGTTTGATGATGTCGACATTATGCGAATATGGTAACTACAACAAAAAGAAATATATAAACATTCATTGTTAATTTACTTGAAAAACATTTTAACAAGTTTAGCATTCATATAATGACCTCTCACTAAATTATATAAATGATTCCAAGACCCATCTTTAAATAAAAATATTCATCGCATGCTACCTTTATCTAGAAATGGTAAGTCATTACTTGACTAATTCTACCCTTTAGAACTCTTGGTTGACGGATTTCAACTAAATCCATCTCCTAGTCCCAATATAACGCTTATCTCGTTGAGTCCAATCCAATTTTAGCTTGTGATCGTATCACCCTACTTACCCGAGGTAAAAAGGGACCCACGAGCGTGGTAGCCCTAATGAACACGGGATTCATAGGTGTTATTAATTGGTAAAGCTAATCTCAATTTTTAAATATGTGAGAGATCTTGTCAATTTAGTTATTAATTCCCTATAAGTGAACTAAGTCGGTGAATTGTGAATAACGTTGAATTGACAATAACGGTAAATTAAAATGCATGTGTGACGATTTTGGCATGAGCGGAAATAAAGCAAGCAACCAAGCAACAATAAAATCCTAGTATGGCCACCTAGCTAATCAAAATTAACTAGATAGTTACAAATTCGGAAACCAACTCCTTGGTCCCTTGCCTCTTCACTTGGAACACCTTCCAAATTGGCACCGTCTTGAGGGAGTCACCGGTCCTCATAAAAAAAAATTACAAATATACAAATATACAAATTCCTATTATACATTTATTCTATAAAATAAAATTATTAAATTATACAAACCGGCGATACGAGATCGCAATAAAATTACAACCAAACCGTTATTCCCTTACATTACGGGTAATAACGATAAAAATAACTAGGCCATACTACGTACAAAGTTTGCATAAATTATTAAATAAATGACATTCATTCATTCAACCTTAAATAAAATAAATTGCTGCAAAATTCATGCCAAAAATCGCCCTAAACACATTCATGCTCATTGTAGCTCGATTTTACGGGATTTATTGATTTTTAACCATTAAAAATCAATATCAACATTTAAATCTCATTTAAATTCAAAATAATTAACTAAACTGATTTAGAACTCAAAATTAGTCACTTACTAATTTAATTGGTCATTAATTAGATCGACTTGATTTCATTTGCTAAATATTACGGTTTAATCATAACAATTATGAAATAAAACCAAAATAAAATATAAACATCATAAAATTTGAAACCAAAAATTTTTGTACATTCTGGAAAATTTCCAGGAACTATAAAAATAAAAACATTTGCCCAAAAAATTTAAATTAATTTTATGAACAAATAGCTTTGTATTTAATGGTTTTATCAAATAAAAACATTAGATATAGTAAAACAGTGAAACAAATTATGAAACTTCACCAAGAGTATCAACATCATAATTTAAAATGTACAAAAAATTTTCAAGACCAGAAATGGACGTTTCAATTTTATGAACATTATAATCTCATATTATCGACTTTTATCGTATAAAAATCAATGAACATGCAATACATAAGTAAAATTCACGAAATTTTACATACAATATTTAAGAAATGCATGTGAGATCATATTAAAATTTCATGGCCATAATCAACATGAAACTATTTTTAGTTAACTTTTAACTCATAAAATGCATGTTAACTCGGTTTAAACGCCAAAAATCAAAATAAATAGCAAATTAATCCCTAAAATCACGAAATTTGACCACAAACTTTTTGAGGTCAGTAGGTATACATGCACCAAAAAAATTTGTCAGAATCGTATTTTAACTCAAAATCTTTGATTTATTAGTTATCTTATAACTTTAACAAAAATGTCCAAAATGAACATGCATGCTACAAGCTAGCTCTGATACCAATTGAAAGTCCATAGACCTTAATTAGACTCCTCTAATTATTTACTAAATTACTTATTAATTTAGTTTATAATAATCTATGTAACATGCATGCAAATATAAAGACATTTATATAAAAGAAGAAATTTCCTCACATTGATATGGAAATTATATGGGCACAACAAGAACTCCTTCTTGTTGTTCTTGAGCTATAAATATGGATGAACACAAGAAATCTCCAAACAAGAAGACCTCCTTCAAGTTGCACCAATATGACACCAAATAATCTACCCTTATTATTAACTAGATAATAAGATAGATGATATACTACTAATATTAGACTATATTACTACACTAGTAATACTTAGGAAATATTAGTATATGAGAGTTTTTAGTGAGAGGAAGGATTTTAGAGAGAAGTGTAAAATTTGCACAAAATGAAGTAGTAGAAAAATGAACAACAATTGTTCATTATATACGCCATTTGGCCGGACCACCTTGTCCAAAAATGGACTCTTATTTTGTTCAATTTGATCACATGCATTAGAGTGGAGTGTTGTAGTATAAGTGATGATTATTTCTACTTGATATATCACTTTCAATTGGTAACTAAAGAGTGAAAACAAGAACAACAATCATCACCATGTAACTACAATCTAACTGGCCATTATGGCCTAGTTTGGTCCATTTTGATTTTTGATATTTGTCTCACAAATAATTATTGATCATATGGTTAATTATCTTGTATAATTAAGTGTTAATTTGATCATATAACAATTATATGACTCAATTAAATAAATAATATGTACTTAACATTTTAAGTAATGTTTTACCATTATATCAATATATAATGGGTCCCACAATGCATGGTTAATTTATTTTACAACTCCTTGTAAATATAATTAACTAATTACCTCTATCTCAAAACCTCAACTAATTTAGTAATTTAACGATTAATTACTAAGTTAAATCTTATTTAATCGTATTAAAAATAAGATATAAATTTATTAGTCAATTATCGCATAATTGAAAAATAAGTTTAATCGAATTTGAGTTCTTAACTCAATTTCTAACAATTAACTCTCGTAAATATCGAATATATGTAATGTACTAATTAACTGTATCGTATAAAAATAATTAGTTACTATTTGGATTTCATCCTTTAGGTGTGACCGAAAGGGATCAGTTGATCACCGCCGTCAAACGACAATAACGTCAAACTCTAGTCAGCCAGCCGTTATTGATTTACGTTAATCAACTGACTAATCATATATATAGTCAATAAATATCCCAATTATATTTCTTAATAAGATTTATTATGTGGCGCACTATTGTGGAGGACACATACTCCAACATCGACAATGTCAAGTACTAGAAAGTCAACAGGAATGAAAAACTTACCAACTTTGACGGGCACATTTTCTAAAACACCCATAGGTTGTTTTAGAGAACGGTCCGCCATTTGCAAAGTAATATTAGTGCATTTCAAAGCACCCATGTTAAGTTTTTCAAACATAGAAAAGGGCATGACACTTACACTAGCACCCAGTTCGCAAAGGGCCTTATCAATGGTATATGTGCCTATAGTGCAAGGGATGGAGTAACTACCAGGGTCCTTGAGTTTTGTTGGAGACCTATTTTGCAAGAGTGCACTACACTCTTCAGTGAAAGCTACGGTCTTTATCTCATTGAAGGATTTCTTCTTGTTGAGGACTTCGTTCATAAACTTGGAGTAAGAAGGAACTTCTGAAAGCAATTCAAGGAAAGGGTCTGTTACCTTTAAGTTTTTGACGACGTCAAGGAACTTAACATACTTTGCCTCCTCCTTGTGCTTTGCTAATCTTTCGGGAAATGGTACCTTGATCTCAATATGAATCTCGGGCTCTTTCCCTTTTGACATGGGCACCTTAGCTTCAACATTAACAACTACTGGCTCGTCATTATGCTTACCACTTCTCGAGGAAATGGCATTTACAGCTTCGTAAGGTTGGTAACATTGTGAAGGCAGCTGCCCGTGGTCTTGGTAGGTATTAGAAGAGGCATAGTGGGAAATTTTAGCTTCCAACAATTTGATGGCGGCATCCTTAATTTGATCGCTCTCTTGGAATTGAGCTATCATGGTGTCTTGCCTTTGAGCCAATTGCAGAAGTGCGGCTTCAATTTTACTTACACCATTATCACTCTGTTGAAATGTGAAGGATTGAAGTTGTTCTAGCTTTTGTGTGAGAAGGGCTACTTGAGCTTGTAACAGTGTTAAAGTGGGGTCTTCTTGCTTAGATTTCGATGGTATGGAGCGGGAATTTCTATATTGAGAATCGTGAATTGCCATGGATTCAATGGTAGTGTGGTCATTTTCAACATTGATTTGATCAAATCTTCCATTGTTAGCAGAATCCAGGATTCGACGGGACCCTATATAACACCCATTATAGAATATGATAGCAAGGAGCCATGAATCTAACCCATGATGAGGACATTCTCTTTGCAAGTCCTTGTACCTCTCCCAAGCTTCATATAGGCTCTCATCATCTCCTTGTTGGAAACCAGTGATTTTACTTCTCAACAAAGCGGTCTTTTCTGGGGGAATGTACTTTTGGTAGAAGGCGAGAGCTAAACTCTCCCAATCGGTGATACCTAATGTAACCTTATCAAGGCTATGCATCCACAACTTTGCCTTACCCCTCAAAGAAAATGAGAAGAGCATCTCTCTAATTTGCTCTTGGGAGACTCTATTTTGTCTAATAGTGGAGCAATAGTCACAGAAGTTTTGGATGTGAAGGTTGGGATCTTCTGTGGCATTCCCACTAAATTGGCTTCTTTCTATAAGGTTAATGAAGGATGGTTTTATTTCAAAGTTTTGGGCTTCGATTTTGGGTGTAGTAATACCCCTTGGAAGTGTTTCTGCGGTGGGTTTGGAATGGTCTGAAAGTCGAACCATTTCCTAATGTGAAGGTGAAGATGGAATGTTGTTTGAAGGTTGATTGGTTTTGTGAATGGATATGGGAATGGATCTTCTTCTCCTTCGAGATTAGATAGAGTATCCGAGTATTTCTCTTGAATACGATCTAAACTTAAAGTATCAGAAGCTTTTGAAATTTCGTTGAATAGCTTTAGTTTCCTACGCAGAGTTCTTTCTAGCTCGGGGTCTAAAGAGATAGGGGTCCCTAGTCTAGAAGATCTGGGCATAAGATTGAAAGGCCAAGATGAAAAATCAAGAGAGGTCTAAAGGAATTTGGGTTCCTAAAGACTAGATAAAACTAATTGCGATAAAAATCACAAGAAAAAGGAAAACTAAATCGTGCTCCCCGGCAACGGCGCCAAAATTTGATCGTGCTTGTCGCAAGCCCAATACAAAGATAAATTACCCAGACTAGGCTAATAACAAATTAATGTAATTAGGGAAGTAGGGGTCGATCCTCAGGGAGATGGTGTTTCCTATGGAATGTGAAATGTCTCGCAATTGAGTTCTATCTAACGAATATCTGGGTTTTGGGATTTTGATATCTAAACTAATATAAAGCATAAATGAAAACAAAATAAAAACAAATGAAAACAATAAAGCAAGTAATGAAAAGCATCTAGGGAAGTAGGTTCACACATGTAAATTGATATATTGATGAAATTGGATTTAGGATATGCAAAGAATTCATTGAGAGTTCGTAAGAATGGCGTGTTCATTACAATCATAGATCAGATGGTCTAGCATGCTTTTAGTGCGATTTACTAGGTCTTAATCCACTACGTCACGCTTTGTCTATTCAATTCCTGTATATCTACCTTGGAAAAGAATTCCATACTAGTCAAATGATTTTAGCTAAAAATCGTTAACTATCGTTACAATCCAAACATGCATAGACACAATGTTTTAAAGGCACAATTCCTTTATCCAATTAACATCTTTTAATCAATCTAACATGGCTACCCTACACCCTAGAAAGGATGACTACTCACTCATGATGATATCTATGTCTAAACTGATATTAACAATGAAAACTAGGATAGACATGTTTATTTGAATTTGAGTTTTTATATGGCTATAATAACGACGCTAATTGATAATCTAGGAAGCGAAACAACGATTATAACGGTACTAAAATGAATCTAAGACAATATGTAAACCGAATAAAAATCAAATGGAAAACAATAAGAACATTAAACAAGGGATAAAACAGAAATACCTATATGACGACAATGATAACAATAATAGAAAATCCTTGCATATAATAAACGATCCTTGAATTGCAACGCTTGAATCACACAAAGGAGATTACAAGGATGAAATCCTTATTAATCTAAACTAAGGGACAGAAATAAACTAAGAACTAAAGACTAAAGAAGAAGAAAATGAGAGAAGGGAGGCTAGTTCCCCCTCCTTCTAATCTAAAGAGAAGTATATGAAGAGAAAAGAAGATAAGTATATAGAGATGGATGATATGATATGAGGGCTAGAGCATCTATTTATAGTATTAGGGTTTCGTGGAGAAGAGGTCGGGCATTAAACACATAGGACAAAAATAAGAAGTTGACGCCGTTTTGTGCAGAGCAGCACACTTCTCCGATCGGGTACACACAAACCCGATCGGGTATTTTGTCTTCTGGAAGCTTTTGACTAATGCTTCATCTCCCTTTGCTTTGACTTGACTTCCAACATCCCCCTTGACCTCTTGAGTCGGGTTTGTTGATAGGGTTTAGTGTAAAGCGATGATTGCTTTCGCCTAATTGATTGATCTTCCGACAACTACGAAACTGTCTTTGCTTCTTCTCTCTTTCGAATTAGTGAACCTTCTTGAAATACCTTACACTTGGTCAAACTTGCTTCTTCGAATCGTCGGGTTCTAGGCAAATGCTCGGGAGTATAGAAAAAGGGCGTAGAAACGTCACTTTCCCTACAAAACATGTTAGAACATAGGAATTCGCCTAGAAGACGATATTAGCTCATAAAGTTGCTTCTCAAAGCACAAATGACATACAAAACCGAGCTAAATCGGGGGTTAAAACCATACAAATATTCACTTATCATATGGTAAACAATTCAAAATACAATTCAAAGATCACAATGCACATAGAAAAGAAACCGAAAAATAAAAAGGCTTTGGGAAATGGGTGAAAGGTGGACAAACAGTTATGGTCATGTGAAGTTTAGAGTGAGCTAGCAACTGACCAATGATAAATGAATACTCAATCCAAACTTTCGATCAACTTCCTAGAAGACGAAAAATGAAGCCAGAAGGAACTAATTGGCTTATTACACACGAAACACAAGGGTAAACTCCTTTTGAATATTGACTTGACATTTCTTAGGAGATACTAACAACTTCTTCTATTTTATTTCTTTTTCTTTCTTTTTCTTCCGATTTTTTCTTTTCGATTTTCTTTTCTCTTTTTTTTTTTCTTTTCTAAACATCACTTCTTGAACATTGTCGTTCTCCCAAATTCACTTTGACATATTAGAACAAATCTTCTCAAAAGAGCACCCATACACCATAGTCTAGCTACTAGCTCAAAAGGTAGGCAGTTTTTATGTGTAGCTATTATTTTGTGAAACATTTGTATAAAGAGGCTAATTTTGAGGTGTAATTCAAAGTGAAAAAGGCTTCAAATCTTAGTGAATCATGAATGCAATGCTCATAGGAATGAAGTGAGAACCATACTTATGCGTTTTGACATGACACATATCACAAGGAGAACTACACACACCTAGACGAGACTGGGTATAGATGTACCAGCCTAAGGAGGTTCTACCTTACAATATATGTAACTTGCCAAATGTCCAGATCAAGCGTACTCATCAATAGATTCATTCCATGCCTACTGTGTACAAGACTTCCCCATGTATGCAAAATTCAATGAATATTGAATCATTACCTTTTGAAAGCTCTAAGTTTGGGAAATGTAACATGATAGCATAGTAAACAAGCAAGCAAAGCATGAAAAACATTCAATTGTGTTCAGAAATTTTTAAATTTTCTCAAAAATCTTTTCTTTCTTTTATTCAAAATTTGAAAAATGATAAACTAAAATGCAAAATGAGAAAATGCAATCCCTCCCCCAAGCTAAACATCACATTGTCCTCAATGTGAGCACAAAGACAAAATAAGCAATGAGATGCCTAATGGGGAAAAAGAAGAATGAAAGAAGAGTGAAGCTTACTAGTCAGCGCGGACTCCCCCAAGCTAGTCTTTTGGACTTGACAAGGAAGGTCTTTATAGATTCTTCAAAAACTCTTTCATCTGCAAAAAAAATCCTAATAATGAAGAAGGGAATACAAAAACAAAAATGCAAAAGGAAAAGAAACACGGGTTGCCTCCCGAGAAGTGCAATTTAAAAGTCTTGCTAGACTCCATTTCTTTCTCTGAAATCATCCTTTATCTTTAAGCTCACTATCATCCAAGCTCATCATCATAACGTTCTTTACATTCTCCATCCATGCCAAGCTTTTCCGGGAATAGCCCCTTCTAGCACTTTTAGCAGTAGTGCTTTTAGTATGTTCACCTACAAGATAATCAACACTAACATGTGCCTCCAACGGATCCGTCAGTAAGGATTGAGGCATAGAAGAAACAATATAAGAGTCATCAACCTTAAGCGCATAACATGAGTCTTCTAGCACAGGACTCCTAACGGTGGAGTTTTTACTAAAGGTCACCTTGTCATCACCTATCTCTAATGTCAACTTCCCATTCTTGACATCGAAAACTGCACCAGTGGTGTGCAAAAAGGGTCTTCCCAAAATGATTGGGATTTTAGAGTCCTCGACCATGTCAATTACTAGAAAGTCAACGGGGATGAAAAACTTACCAACTTTGACGGGCACATATTCTAAAACACCCATAGGTTGTTTTAGAGAACGGTCCGCCATCTGCAAAGTAATATTAGTGCATTTCAAAGCACCCATGTTAAGTTTTTCAAACATAGAAAAGGGCATGACACTTACACTAGCACCTAGGTCGCAAAGGGCCTTATCAATGGTATACGTGCCTATAGTGCAAGGGATGGAATAACTACCAGGGTCCTTGAGTTTTGGTGGAGACTTATTTTGCAAGAGTGCACTACACTCTTCAGTGAAAGCTACGGTCTTCATCTCGTTGAAGGATCTCTTCTTGTTGAGGACTTCCTTCACAAACTTGGAATAAGAAGGAACTTGGGAAATCAACTCAATGAAAGGAACTGTTACCTTTAAGTTTTTAACGACGTCAAGGAATTTACCATACTTTGCCTCCTCCTTGTGCTTTGCTAATCTTTCGGGAAATGGGACGTTGATCTCAATAGGAATCTCGGGCTCTTTCCCTTTTGACATGGGCACCTTAGCTTCAACATTAACAACCACTGGCTCGTCATTATGCTTACCACTTCTCGAGGAAATGGCATTTACAGTTTCGTGAGGTTGGTAACATTGTGAAGGCAGCTGCCCTTGCTCTTGGTAAGTATTAGAAGAGGCATAGTGGGAAATTTTAGCTTTCAACAATTTGATAGCGGCATCCTTAGCTTGATCGCTCTCTTGGAATTGAGCTATCATGGTGTCTTGCCTTTGAGCCAATTGCAGAAGCATGGCTTCAATTTTACTTACACCATTGTCACTCTGTTGAGATGTAAAGGATTGAAGTTGTTCTAGCTTTTGTGTGAGAAGGGCTACTTGAGCTTGTAAAAGTGTCAAAGTGGGGTCCTCTTGCTTAGATTTCGTTGGTATGGAGCGGGAATTTCTATATTGATAATCGTGAATTGCCATCGATTCAATGGTAGTTTGAGCATTTTCAACATTGATTTGATTAAATCTTCCATTGTTAGCAGAATCCAGGATATGACGCGACTCTATATAACACCCATTATAGAATGTGATGGCAAGGAGCCATTTATCTATCCCATGATGAGGACACTCTCTTTGCAAGTCCTTGTACCTCTCCCAGGCTTCATATAGGCTCTCATCATCCCCTTGTTGGAAACCAGTGATTTGACTTCTCAACAAAGCGGTCTTTTCTGGAGGAAAGTACTTTTGGTAGAAGGCAAGAGCTAAACTCTCCCAATCGGTGATACCTAATGTAACCTTATCAAGGCTATGTATCCACAACTTTGCCTTACCCCTCAAAGAAAATGAGAAGAGCATCTCTCTAATTTGCCCTTGGGTGACTCCAGTTTGTCTGAAAGTGGAGCAATAGTCACAGAAGTTCTGGATGTGGAGGTTGGGATCTTCTGTGGCATTGCCACTAAATTGGCTTCTTTCTATAAGGTTGATGAAGGCAGGTTTGATTTCAAAGTTTTGGGCTTCGATTTCAAACTGTGTCCTCCAACCCCACATGTCTCACATACCACTACGTGGTTAGTGACGTTAACATGTTGCTTGGATTAGGAAGAGCTTCCTACTTGTTGCTGCAGAAGGGCTAATTGGGCTTCTAGGAGGGCTACTTTGCTTGAATCTTCCTGCTTGGTTTTGAGCGGCATAGCACGTGAGTTGCTATACTGAGAGTCGTGAATTGCCATTGACTCTATAGTTGCGCTAGCTATTTATACATCGATCTGATCGAAACGACCATTGTTAGCGGAGTCGAGGATACGACGCGATTCGCCACAACAACCGTTGTAGAAGGTGATAGCTAAGAACCATGAATCAAGGCCATGATGAGGCCATTCTCTTTGTAATTCTTTGTACCTTTCACATGCCTCATAAAGGCTTTCATCGCCTCTCTGACGGAATCCAGTGATTTGACTCCGTAAGAGTGCGGTTCGTTCTGGTGGGAAGTACTTTTGATAGAAAGCAAGAGCTAGACTATCCCAGTCGGCTATTCCTAAGGCAATTCGGTCAAGGCTATTGATCCAAAGTTTTGCCTTTCCTGTTAAAGAGAAGGGAAAGAGCATTTCTCTAATCTGCTCTTGGGATACTCCAGTTTGTCTAATTGTGGAGCAATAGTCACAGAAGTTTTGAATATGAAGGTTGGGATCTTCTGCGGCATTCCCACCAAATTGACTTCTTTCTATTAAACTGATGAAGGCAGGTTTGATTTCAAAGTTTTGGGCTATGATTTCGGGTGTAGAAATACCCCTTGGAAGTGTATCTGCAGTTGGTTTGGAATGATCTGAAAGTCGACACAATGTTTTAAAAGCACAATTTCTTTTATCCAATTATCATCTTTTAATAAACCTACATGGCTACCCTACACCCTAGAAAAACGACTACTCACTCATGGCGATGTTTAAATCTAAGATGATGTTAATAATAAAAACTAGGATAGACATGTTTATTTGGTTTTGATAATATTTTAGGACTCTCTAAGTGGCAATAATAACGACGCTAAATTGACGATCTAGGGAAGTGAAATGATTACAACGATATTGGAATTGAATCTAAAATAACATATAAAGGAAATAGCAATCAAATAAGAAACATAAAGACTTTAAACAAAAGATAAAATAGGAATACCTAGATGACGATCAACAACGACAATAATGAAATTTAAACAACCACAATAGAAATTCCTTGCATAGAATAGTCGATCCACGAATTACAATACTTGAACCACATAAAGTAGATTACAAAGATGGAACTTTTATTGATCTAGGCTAAGGATTTGATGTAGAAAAGACAGAAATGAACTAAGAAACTAAGGACAAAAAGGAAGAAGAAAATGATCTAAACTAAAGAAGAGAGGCTAGGTTTCTCTCCTCCTAATCTAGGGTTTTTGTGAAGAAAGAAGTGTT
Source organism: Heliosperma pusillum (assembly GCA_022085475.1). Taxonomy (NCBI): domain Eukaryota; kingdom Viridiplantae; phylum Streptophyta; class Magnoliopsida; order Caryophyllales; family Caryophyllaceae; genus Heliosperma; species Heliosperma pusillum. Next base: position 31,950 of record JAIUZE010012214.1, on the reverse strand, counting down.
TCTAACTGTGTGTGTGTTCTTCAGATGTGGTGGCTGAGGCATCCTTTTATAGCAGTAGGGTTTCGTGGGGAAGGGGTCATGCATTCAACATATAGGACAAAATAAAGAAAGTCGAAGCAAAAGCTCGGATCAGCAAGGATACCCGATCGGGTACACCACTTACTCGATCGGGTATGTAGTGATCTTGGTCAATTGACTTTCGTTTCATCTCCCCTTGCATATGACTTGACTTTCATTATCCCCTTTGACCTCTTGAGTCGGGTTTATTGATACGGTTTAATGTAAAATGATGATTTGTTCGCCTAACTGATCGATCTTCTGACAACTGCGAAATCGTCTTTGCTTCTTCTTTCTTTTGAATCAGTGAACCTTTTTGAAATGCCTTTGTCTTGGACAAGCTTGCTTCTTCAAATCGTCGGGTTCCAGGCAAATGCTTGGGAATATAGAAAAAGGGCGTAGAAACGTCACTTTCCCTACAAAACAGGTTAGAACATAGTAATTTGCCTAGAAGACGATGTTAGCTCATAAAGTGGCTAAACAAAGCACAAATGACATACAAAACCGAGCTAAAATGGGGGTTAAAATCATACAAATATTCACTTATCAACAAGCATCCAGGAAAGGCCTCATAACCTTTACCAATTTTAGGCTCAAAATATATCCCAAATTGAAAGCACCCATATCGTGTTTCTCTACATTGGTGAACTCGTTCGTCCACTCCTTAAGACGGTTTTCGAAAGCATCCATGATTGTGAAAGTTTAGTTTTTTTTAGAAAGATTTTTGTGATTGACTTATGATCGACGGAAGAATTGTATGACTAATAGCTTCCTTGACATGTCTATTTATACTATTCGTGCTCTCCCAATTCCGATCAAGGACGAATTAACCCGAGAACGGACGCAGCATGAGCTGCGCCAGTTCGAAAAGTCGAAGCTCTTGCTGCGCCTCTTCCCTAAGTCCCTTGTTCTGGTTTCCTGTTGGAGTGAGTGTCCTCAACAATAGTGCGATCACATAATTAAATCTCAATAATAAGAATACAAAGGGATGATGAATATTATAGTCAACTGGTCAACATAAATCGGTAACGATTGGCTCAATTGAGTTTGACGTTACTATCGTATGACGGAGGTGATGAGTTGATCCTTTGCGGTCACACCTAAAAAACAATCCCCTAATCATGTACATTAATTAATTGTATAGTGATACACATTAATTAATCCTTTAAATTGAATTAAGTTTATATTAGTGAGAATAAAATCTTATTGTAATATGATTAAATAAGATTCATTTTAGTAATTTAATAGTTATATTACTAAGAATGCATTATGTTCATGAAATATTTGAGATAAGCAAAATTGGTCGATTATAATTACAAATTGTTGTAGATTATATTAACAAAATATGAGATGACCCATTTCATTTACATGTAATTATTAAATATGACTTAAAATGTGAAGTCTAATTTATTTGTTATGAAATTGCATTTAAATTGGTTAAATGTACATGTATAAGAAAAATTACATGTTACATGTCACATATATATGTGACAAATGACAAATTACAAAAGATAAAATGGAGTCCATTTTATATGTAGGAGCCGTTTTTTTAAGCATGGTTAGAGAGATAATTGTTGTTGGTTTTATTGCATGAAACACCATCATTACCCCTAAATGCCTAAACCTACTCTATTGCTTTTGGGTAAGACAAAGAGTAAAAGGCTCTCACCTTCCCATGTGGTATGGTCGGCCATGTTGCTTCAAATAAAGAGATTTTTCTCCTTATTCATTCACTTGTTGAGATATACAATTGTTGTGTCTTCATCTCTCTATCTCTACTTCTCAGTCTAAAGAGGAAAGCTTAAGAAGTTTTCTCATAAAATTAGTGTTCAAAATCTCTAATATTACTAAGTATAGTAATAAACTATTAGACATTTATTTTAAGGTTTCTACTTCTCTATACTAGTGTAGTATTAAGAAGAGATCAAGGGGTTTATCTTCGTGCAACTTATTGGAGAGTTCTTATACTTAGAACTTAGAAGAGATCAAGGTATCCTAATCTTGTCCCAAAATTCGTTCATATCAATGTAAGGAAAATAGTTTCTTCTTTTTTTTGTATTTTTAGTTATGCATGCATAAGATCTTCATATTTAAAGAGTTAACTATTCATAATAAGATATTAGAAAAGTATAATATAGAGTTTAAGAAACTTACATTTCCAACTTTGGATCTTTCCGAATTTCCGTGTAACTACAATTTCCTATTCCTATAGGATATGGATTCGGTAATATGCCGATTTGAAATAATATTGGATTTTCTAATCCTGGTCGGGTTCCCTTTTCAAGACGGAATTTGACGTTGTCGCCAAAACAAGCACATTTACTCATTTCATTTTCAGGGAATTATTTCTAAACTTTATTTTATTTCTTTATACACTTACATTTCTTTAAAATTTCTTTTTTTAGGGGATAGCACTCCCTACCACCCGGTCATTTTTGCGCACTTTTGCACATTCCATTTTTGTTTTGCGCCAATTTAGGCCACCAATGCTACACTTAAATTATGTAATGTCTATTATGTGATTGCCATGTGATTTTCTGCAGCATGACGGCAGAAACCGTCGTCTACTGAACCTGTATTTTATGGCTAACCTGCAGGAACAAGAAGAACACCCCATCGAAAAGGCACTCAGGCCCTCATATGCAATCAAACTGGGGCTCTCGCCCAATACAAAATCCCAAAATCCGAAATTGGGGGCTTTCTCCCAAAACAAAGTCAATATATACAAAATTAAGCCAAAATGCGCAGCCAAACCTCATCACCACCCAGCATGACCAGAGTCACCTCAAGGGTGGAAATCTCGGCCTCCCTAGCCTCTTGGTCCCTCAACCAACAAGCTGTCTCCTCCCGAGATTCCGTTAGCTCCCACTCAAGGTTCATCTGTGAAAAAAATGGCTCATTTCAAACACTGCATTTCAAAAATACAAAAATACAACAGAAAACGAAAAAGGAATAAGAGGTTCATATCAGTCGGTCCCGGTACGAGTGCCTCAACAGTTGTAGCCCACAGCCGGTTGGCCACCCTCGACAACGCGACGTGCAGAGACGGTGTCACCTACATTCAAGTTCAGGTTGTAGTCAAAATCAAAAGGCATTCCTGTGCAATGAAAGTAGTTAGAATTGGAAGCTCACCCTCAACACGTGGTCCTGCAACTCCTCTAGGCCAGCATCGGTCTCCGCCTCAGTGCAATCGCGGAGCTCTGAAGTCGTCGTGAAGCCGACCGCATTAGTGTACTCCAGTACCTCGGGGTAAGCTGGGGCTCGACGCCTGCCACCTCGATTTCCTGCAAAGATCAGCTAGTTTGTAAACAATCGTTTGCCATTCCTCAAAATCAAACTCAAACAAAGTAGACAATGCTTTTCACTATCGGCTAGTACGCCAGTCTCTAGTGGATAAACCCAGACCAGTCCTCACAAAGATGCAGGACGGTGTCCCCACTGGCACCGGCCAAGTCAGCCATTCTCTCAGCCTCATAAGGCTCCCAAAACATCGACCCCTGGAGGATCGATGAGGACTGTAAAGGTGTCACGGGAGCACTGTCGAGTCAAACGCTCACCCAAGTACCACACGGGTCCTATAATCATCCCCAACAACAACTCACTCGCACTCCTAGGACGCAGGACCTCGGCCACAAAAGCTGGAGCATCCTGGTAGTCCCCCCAAGGTCTGGGCACCCACTGAAATAAAGAAACAAAGGGTCATCCTTATAATCAGTTCTCGAAACGAAAGGGTCGTTCCTGCAGTCATTTCTAAAGACGAGAAAAAACAAAGATACTTACGTGATCCAACTGCAAGGCATTCACGCCCCTCCTACAAAACATTGTAAGAAGAAGGCTGGGTCTTAAGACACATCACCCAGTCCCTCACAATGGGGTATGCGCTCGGCTCCGGCTCCGTCCCCTTAGGCGCAAACCCCGGAAACTAGGAGTTATTCAACTCATACAAAATAAAGATTCATACCTCCAACAAGAGCCCAAGACCAACAGTAGCGGGAGAAGTCCCCTTCTCCATCAGCTCCGGTCTGACCATGGCCCTCATATACCGGGTGAGGACCGCAAAGACAGGAGTAGCCCAGTCCCACCGACCAAGGCTACTCAAGTCAGATAAAAAAAGGAAGAAGCTTCGTCGACATCCTTTACCCCCTGTCTCTGAAGTAGATCAAAGACAAGAACGACCACAGCCAAAGCCGAGCACTCTGCTCAGCTGTACAAGGAGGAGGAGGTACCATCTCCACACCTATCCTCACTCACGCCGGAGTCTTACCCGCAAAGTCAAAGTTATATCATAATATCAATCAAGAAAGGCTCGATTAAGGCTAAGGTTAGCCCGAATCTTCCTCTCCTTGATCGCCCTCCAGGCCCTAACCAGGTCTTCGAAAGCTCCTGCCTCGCATAGAGCCCTCTCCTTCTCCGTCAACCTCTCGTAGGCCTCTATCATGGTCGTGTAGCCAGAAAAGGACCTCATGTTCCCGTCCTTCTACATCAATTCAAATAAAAAATTTATCATTAACATTTTATAAATGAGAAATGAAATGGTAAATAGATACAAAGAATGTCGAACAATAACTTACCATGCTCTGTGCCGTCCGGTAAGAAGAGTGGCTCTCCGCCGCCCAAATGAGATGTCTACCATCCCATTTCTCGGCCCACTCAAGTGCACCCAACATCTGGCGGCCACCTCGTCCTACATTGGCCCTCCTCGAGACCTCCTTGGCCTCCCCGGCCTCCTCAAACACTCCAGCTGGTATCTCTTCTCCCACGCGAGAAGAATAAGGCTAAAGGTATGTGTCCATAGGGGCTTTCCCCGACGTAGGAGGAATATCACCTGCAAATCCAAAGCGGTTTCAAACAATCCGCGATAATTTCAAGCTGTGTCAAGCGGTTTCAAGCAATTTTTCAAGTCGTTTCGAGCTTTAAAGGTAGTTTTCCGGCCATCCTTGGCCAATTCATTCGAAAACCCGACTACACATGTAGGGTAGGGTCAAGTCAAGTCTATTCAAAGCCTAGTCACGCGTTCAAGACAAAATTTCTACAGCATTTCGCTACAATATCAGTTATGCCATAAAACGTGTCCTACAGAATCCGTCAAAAATCAAAAATCAAAAATGCCATAAAACGTGTCCTACAGATGGGTTACAAAACACCAAGGTTCATCCAAAATGGTCAAGCCTAAGGGCATTATCAAAGCGATTTTTGATTAAGAAGAGTGACCGTCTCATTCTCTCAAAATTTAAAGGGAATGCAAAAGGAATACAAGGTTGCGTTCTGAATGATACCTAGTGTTCATTTATAATATCAATTTCTACCATACAAATCAAAGGGAAGCAAACCCCCAATTTTTTCGACATTTTTGAAGGGAAGAACCATAATTTCAATTTAAAATCAAACAAAATTAGAAGCTTAAAGCAGAAATAAAACGCATACCTCGATTAGTTATGATTAATGGCACAAATCGATCAATATTCCAAGAGTTTTGGTTGGATTTTGAGAGGTTTTTGAGTTATTTTGTGTCATAGAATAATGAACAACAAGTCTGTCTGTCGCGCTTTTATTTAGACAGAGATGAGCTCGGGAAAGGACGCAGTGATCAATGCACCTCTTCCAAAGGTCGCAGCTCTTGTTCCACCGTTTCCCCAGCATAATTTCATTTCAATTTGAAAATTCGTTAAAAGTTTGTTGCTTGTGGCCCAAATCTTGTGGGCCTCTTCTCCGACATCTTATTTCATAAACTTGGTTCTTTTTCAAGACCTATGTTTTAACGAGCTTTGAAACCATCACATGATGTTATCATCCTAGCAGAGACCCACCTTCTGGACATACAATCCCTGGGCCCGCCTTTTATCACTAGAATTTTGTCCGCCACAACCGAGAAGATTTCCCCGGAATGATTCGATCCTGATAGAGTCTTCCGTGTATCAAGTTTTGCAAGTTCCTTACAATATTATGTTTCCCCAACGAGAGATCGCGTGAGGATAGAGACAGGCAGATTCTCACATATGACGGCTGGCGAGCCTCATAACGCAACCCCATTCGATGGCTGGTGAGCCTCACATCGCAACCTCATTCCAAATAAGAAGATGCCTCAGGTATGACTCCTTGTTATGGCTGGCGAGCGTTTATACGTAGTCTAACGGACTTTAAACAACCCTCCCCGACGGTCGACAGACTTTAAAATGTTCCCGATGAAGGGTCCCTTGGTTCATACCTCTTGAACCGCCTCGCGTCGTCATAGTCGTCAGGTTGTAATATTCGATTGGCCTGATGGCTATACATTGACTTTTGGCTTGTCCAAGCATTAGTCAAAGTGGGGGCTCTGTAGATACCTCGTTTCTACACCTTCCGCCAACCACCCAGTGCTGATTGGGCCGTATGTTTGGTACGCGAAACGATTTATGACAGTTCGTAAGTTTATCGTCAAGTGATAGCTCAAACACTTTTGTCTACCCCTTGGTCGTCATCTACGCGCTTGTACGGTTGTTTTGATAGTTATAGTTCATTTGGAGTCCGGGTCAAAAACCGCTTCATTTCCTATAAACCGTTTTAAAACTCAGAGTTGGAACGAGCGGAATATTTTGATTATTTTATTATATATTAAAAATTCTATCTTTTTAATAAAATTATCTCGTTTTATCTTTTAAAATGGAATTATAGGTCAACAACAATTCCGTAATAGAAACGTGGGAATCTTCCTTCTTTAGCAAGAAAACCTCTGGGGAAACGACGCAGCAGGTGCTGCTCCTCTTCGAAGGATCGCAGTCTTGTTGCGCTTCTTCTCCAGCCTGCTTTTTCCAAAGTTTGAGTTGTTCTGCGACTCTTTCACATTTTCTACTATAAAAGGAGAGCCCCTTCTCTTATCTCTTTGCATTCTAAACCTTGCTCTAAGCTATCGACATCTACGAGCTTGATCAATCGACCACGTAAGCTCAGATCTTTCTGAGTACTCGTCACGTTTTGCATTGACCGACCAATTTGACCAACTACACTTTAATCAACTTAACTAATCAATCAATCTTAGTCCTTTAACAAGTGCACTTTCTGCATACATTCGAGTCGAGCTGTCGCTAAAACGTAACTTTAGTCTATCTCGTTTAGTCAACATGTTTAATCCTATCTTTTGTTTATTTTTATTTATTTTTGTATTATTAATGTAAGACGATCTATGTCAGAAATAAGTTCAAAACCGATTTCAAAGTATAATATTTTCATAAAACATTTTTAGTAGCCCTAAGACGTCGAGAAGAAATGCATAAGCATCACCGCCTCTTCGAAGAGTCACAACATCTGTTGCGCCTCTTGCAGAGGCTGCCTGCTCCTACTCTTTTTCTACTTCCTCTGGTTTCTACGTCTTTAGTTTTTCTTTTCTAACTTTATTTTTTATTCGTACAGAAATCGTATTTTTCTTTCATAAATCGTATTATTCTTGGCTTAGATCCCTAAGAATTCAATATTAGCGGGTTTTCGTCTTTGAATCTAATTTGGGTTTTAGAGATTCCATTCGTTCATATCAAATCTCTAGATTCGTTATTGATATATATTGTAGTGTAATTAATTTGTTAAATCACTTTCACTCGAGTCATTGATCGATAACTAACCGTAAATATACCAAATAATGTTAACTGCTTGCGATTCTGACTTCACAATAAAAATTCAACTCAAGAACAGACGCATAGAGTTCTGAGCCTCTTCTAGAGGACGCAGCTTTTGCTGCTCATGTTCTAGGTTGACTTTTGTCCCCGAACTCAAGAACATATTAAACGTAATATCGCTCCTAATTTGTCCATTTTTCAAATCGTTTCCTTTTTTCGTCAAATCTCCGTTTTAAATATATTTCTGACGTAGATCATGTAATCCGTTGTAATCTCATTTAGTCATTGTAATTGTATGATTTTCTTCTTTTCTTTTCGTATATAATTCAATCCTAAATTTCCAATTCGACCACAATTGAGTGCTAATTACATGTTGTTGATATCTTGAATCTATACCTTTCGCCAACCACCCACTGATGATTGGGCCGCATGTTTGACAGGGTTGTCGCGTACCCTAATCAAAGATAAATAACCCAGACTAGGCTAACAACAAATTAATTTAATTAGGGAAGTAAGGGGTCGATCTCGGGGAGACGGGAGATACTTGTGAATAGTTATGGTTAGAGCTCTATCTTGTACGATTGGCAAATGTTTGTCACTAATTACTAAATGCTATAATAAAAATGATAACAATACAATAAAGAAAAGGATCTAGGGAAGTAGGTTCACACATGTAGATTAACATATTGATGAAATTGGATTTAGAACAAGCAAATAATTCATTGTGAGTTCGTAAGAATGATGTGTTCATTACAATCATAGATCAGATGGTCTAGCAGGCTTTTAGGCAATTTAGTAGGTCTTAATCCACCATGTCATGCTTTGTCTACTCAATTCATGTATTTTTACCTTGGAAAAGAATTCCATTTTAGTAATTGATTTTGGCCAGAAATTGTTAACCATCGTTACAATCCAAACATGCATAGACACAACGTTTTAAAGTTACAATTTCTTTATCCAATTTTCATCTTTTAATTAATCTAACATGGCTACCCTACACCCTAGAAAAACGACTACTTATGCATGATTAACAATGAAAGGGCAACTAAGATTATAAAACTAAGGATGGTAAACATGATAAAGGAAATACTAAAATAAAATGAAACTATAATGTAAACACTAGAATAAAGATTACCGGAAAGGATGAGCAAAGATCGAAATGGAATAAGAACTTGAATAGGAAACGCAAACCCGGAAACTTGAGTTCCAATTACAAGTAGAACCATACAATCGAAGAAAACTTAGAAATAAACTAAACTAGAGAAAACTAAAACTAAACTAAACTAAGAAACATAAGAGGGAGAAGAAAAACTAATCTAATCTAATGTTGTGTGGAGGCTAGGGTTTTTGTACATGTAGTTGTTGTTGTTGTTGTTCAAATTGTGTGTGATGCATAGGCTATTTATAGGGTTGAGAGGCTGCTGTGTTTCGTCCAAATTCATACCCTAGACAACCTAATAAAGCACTCCATTAAGGCTTGGTAGAAGAAGAGCCAAGAAGCGCTCAACAGCAAACATACCCGATCGGGGATGTGGTAATCCGATCAGGGAAGTTGCACTCTTGGTCAATTGACTTTCGTTTTATCTTCTTTGGGTACGTGACTTTATCTACCTTGACTCCATTGTCTTTAGATTTGAATGGGGACGTAACTAACACCTCTTGGGCCTCATTTCCTCCCCTATTTGAGCTTGATCATGTCCCCAAGGGTTAAGGGTCGGAGCATGAGGTTTGAGACGCCTTTCGTCGACGAAAAGCAAAACCGTCGCAACTTGTGCATATGAGCTCGGAATGACTTGAAACTTGTTCCCTTTGACTCGGAACCTCTAGATCTTTATAGCATGCCATCTCAACCTCACGTAATCGTCCTTGTTAGCTTCTCCTTGCTCATATTTCCTTCAAATGACGGGATTTGAAGTAGAAACGACTCAATTCCTACAAATGACATTAAAGCACGAGAAATACTGCAAAGGAGAGATTAGCTCATAAAACCACTTCTTAAAGTGAATAAACCATATCAAATCGAGCTAAAATGAGGGGATATAATCATACAAATTAACACTTATCAAATTCCCCCAAGCTAAACCTTTGCTTGTCCTCAAGCAAGCATACAATAACAAACATGACAAGGACAAGGGCGACGAGCAACAATCAATCCAACCAAATGCAAATCCCATCAAGTAGCTTATGAAACACATCCCGATACAACGTGGGCATAGGCAAAATGCAAAACATGGTTGAGATTTACATAACGGCGCAGCATAAGGAACATCAAATAGACTTTTTCACTCTTGCATGATCTTTTGACAATGGACTCTCACGGTGCACTCAACACTCAAATTTTTATATAAATCAAGGAAATATTATTTTATATTTGAGTGGCAGTCTCCTGTCTACGACTCATGAGAATGCGCCCGCAATCTAATATGGTAAACATTCCAAAACTAAAAGTCAAAACAATCATGAAAAGCATAGAAAGAAGCCAAAAGCAAGAAGAAGGCTATGGGAGATGGGTAACAAAGTGGACAAACGAATTATGGTAATGTGGAGCTAAGGTCAAGCTAGCAACATACCAATTATGCAAGGATGCTCAATCAAAACTCGGAACCATTCCCAAGAAAATAAAATTAAGCCAAAAATAGCAAATTGGCTTATACTCATGGCAATACAAGAGTGAATATCCCAACTTTTTGAATTTCGGATCATGGAAATAACACTCACAATTTCTTCTTTTCATAAACCATTTTTTTTCTCTTCAATACATGCATCTTTGTTTCTTTTCATTCTTTCATATTCAACATCATTTTTTTCATTTCTTTTTCTTTTCAATTTTTTTTTATTTTTTTTTCATTCTTTTTCTTCGGCATGGCAATCAGTAATTCCGTCCAATCAAGATCACTTTGACATAACTTGAACAGTATCCCAAATGAGCACCCAAACACAAACGGTATAGCTACTAACTTAACAAGGTAGGCAATATTTTTACATGTAGCTAATGAAATGTGAAACAATGTGAAAAGGAGCTAAATTTAGGCAATGGATTCAAAGTGAATGGCTTCAAATGCCTTTTAAATCATGCATGTAATGCTCACTACAAATGGAATGAAAAACATACTTGTGCGTTTTTGATGTGACGCAAATCATAAGGAGAAACTACACTCAACTTATTGGGATCGGGTATAGATGTACCGATCACTGGAGGCTCTACCTTACCGTATATGTAGTTTGCCAAAGTCAAGATCAAGCCTAATAAGTCTAAAATCAATCCCTCACCCACTGTGTACAAGACATCCCCATGTATGCAAAATCCCGTCAAAAGCGTGAAACATTGGCTAAAAAGCTACAATAAGGGAAATGCATTGAGGAATGACATTATGCACAACGCAATTGGGTGGACAAAACACACAACTTTTATTAAACTTTTTTTTTTAATATTTTTGATTTTTTTTGGATTTTTTCAAATTTTTCAAATTCAATAAACAACTAGACTAAATAAACAACGACACAAACTAAATCCCTCCCCCAAGCTAGAATAACACATTGTCCTCAATGTGCGAAACGTGTTTAAGCGCAGAAAAAAATTCCCCTTCTCCTTTCCCTTGAACCGTAACCCCATAAAAAAACCATTTATACCTAAAAAGGAGGACAACATAACCAACAAAGGAATGGGGGACGACTCAAGAAAATGGTAAAGAAAGAAAAGAAAACATACAACCGTGCAACAGCTTCCCCAAGCTAGCTTGAAAACGGAGGCAAAGTACAACCCAAGCACCAAAGTACCTGTGATGAACAAGCTACTACAATACTAATACTAGATAAAATTATTGTCTTATTATCAAAACTATTAGAACCAAAACAAAATGAATTATTTAAAAATTAACATTATTAAATTGTCCAACAAAAATAATTTATTTCATAACAAAAATATAATAAAACACGGGTTGCCTCCCGCGAAGCTTTATTTAAATGTCTTGCTAGACTCTTTATTAATGAAAATCATTCTTTGTGCCTTAAAAAACATGTCAATGCCCTTAGAAGTCGATCATATACCTGCGCATGAGCTATACAAAAACATATCTAAGCAATTGACAAGATATAGGCATGAAATATTGAAGGTAAGAATTGATATATCTTATCATTGTGCGCATGACAAACTTCATAGATGACCACTGAACTGCTCCACTCGTCAGTGAGAGATGGAGTGAAATTTTTAAGATCATGGCACAAATAATTAGTTCCCAAAATATCATTAGTGGACTCTAATTGGGGGTAGGGTGAATCAAAGGAGTGGGAATCAAAAATGGGTGGTTGATCCTACTTACTTTTAAGGTTAGGTTCACAAAACCCAGTATCATTTTCAAATAAATCTGGAATATCCTTAGCGAAGGGATTTTCAAAGAAATCTGATGACTCAATCGACGACTCTCCATTGGAGTCACAAATGGGCTTAACAACATCCTTGTCTAAAGTCTCGACTACCATATGGTCAATATCAGTAATGGGGGTCTCAAAATTGTCAAATGGAACGACACTAGAGTGACTTTCAATAGAAAAGGTTTGACCATCATCATCGTCATCTATTAATTCATATGATTGGGGAGAATTAGACTTATATGGGGGGCATGAAAAAGCATAGGAGAAATTAGACTCACATGGGGGGGGGGGGGCTGAAAAAGCATAAGGAAAATTGATTGGCTTACATCTTTTAAACGTGGGTTCGTCCTTTTGCCCTTTAAGCATTTGACCTTGAGCCATGATTTCATTGAATTGCTCTTGGATTCTCAACCGCCGGTGCATTTCTTCCATTGTTTGGGAAGCCATAAAGTTCAAGAAAATCTAAAGTTCCTCTCCTCTCTTGTGATAAAGACTTCCACCACTCAATTGCATACCCATGCTACGACACTCAATGAGCATTCCATGAAGCACGACATATCTCATATAGGTCTCATCAAGGGTATGCCCAAGAGAGATAATATGGTTATAATAGCTATAAAATCGGTCGAGGTATTCATGGAAAGGCTCATTCTCGCATTGTGGAGGTTGGAAATAGATAGTCATTGAGAGAAAATAAAACAATCCCTTTGAAAGAAAATATTCCTATTACCTGAAAAGGGTCATTATACTACAAGGAAAAGGTGAGAAAAATCTCAAGGAACAAGTGTTCCTCGAGACAAAAGAAAAGAAAAAAAAAAAGAAAAAGACATGGTAAAACTCTACTAATCACAAATAAACAAAACCGTGCTCCCCGGCAACGGCGCCAAAATTTGACAGGGTTGTCGCGTACCCTAATCAAAGATAAATAACCCAGACTAGGCTAACAACAAATTAATGTAATTATGGAAGTAAGGGGTCGATCTCGGGGAGACGGGAGATACTTGTGAATAGTTATGGTTAGAGCTCTATCTTGTACGATTGGCAAATGTTTGTCACTAATTACTAAATGCTATAATCAAAATGATAACAATATAATAAAGAAAAGGATCTACGGAAGTAGGTTCACACATGTAGATTAACATATTGATGAAATTGGATTTAGAACATGCAAATAATTCATTGTGAGTTCGTAAGAATGATGTGTTCATTACAATCATAGATTAGATGGTCTAGCAGGCTTTTAGGCGATTTACTAGGTCTAATCTACCATGTCATGCTTTGTCTATTCAATTCACGTATTTCTACCTTGGAAAAGAATTCCATTTTAGTCAATGATTTTGGCCAGAAATCGTTAACCATCGTTACAATCCAAACAAGCATAGACACAACGTTTTAAAGGCACAATTTCTTTATCCAATTTTCATCTTTTAATTAACCTAACATGGCTACCCTACACCCTAGAAAAACGACTACTTATGCATGATTAACAATGAAAGGGCAACTAAGATTATAAAACTAAGGATGGTAAACATTATAAAGGAAATACTAAAAGAAAATGAAACTATAATGTAAACACGAGAATAAAGATTACCGGAAAGGATGAGCAAAGATCGAAATGGAATAAGAACTTGAATAGGATACGCAAACCTTGAGTTCCAATTACAAGTAGAACCATACAATCGAAGAAAACTTAGAACTAAACTAAACTAGAGAAAACTAAAACTAAACTAAACTAAGAAAGATGAGAGAGAGAAGAAAAACTAATCTAATCTAATATTGTGTGGAGGCTAGGGTTTTTGTACATGTAGTTGTTGTTGTTGTTGTTGTTGTTCAAATTGTGTGTGATGCGTAGGCTATTTATAGGGTTGAGAGGCTGTTGTGTTTCGTCCAAATTCATACCCTAGACAACCTAATAAAGCACTCCATTAAGGCTTGGTAGAAGAAGAGCCAAGAAGCGCTCAACAGTAAACATACCCGATCGGGGATGTGGTAATCCGATCAGCGCTCAACAGTAAACTTTCGTTTTATCTTCTTTGGGTACGTGACTTTATCTACCTTGACTCCATTGACTTTAGATTCGAATGGGGACGTAACTAACACCTCTTGGGCCTCATTTCCTCCCCTATTTGAGCTTGATCATGTCCCCAAGGGTTAAGGGTCGGAGCATGAGGTTTGAGACGACTTTCGTCGACGAATAGCAAAACCGTCGCAACTTGTGCATATGAGCTCGGAATGACTTGAAACTTGTTCCCTTTGACTCGGAACCTCTAGATCTTTATAGCATGCCATCTCAACCTCACGTAATCGTCCTTCTTAGCTTCTCCTTGCTCATATTTCCTTCAAATGACGGGATTTGAAGTAGAAACGACTCAATTCCTACAAATGACATTAAAGCACGAGAAATACTGCAAAGGAGAGATTAGTTCATAAAACCACTTCTTAAAGTGAATAAACCATATCAAATCGAGCTAAAATGAGGGGATAAAATCATACAAATTAACACTTATCAATGTTGTTACAGCGGAACGATGTATGACAATTCGTAAGTTTATCGTCAAGTGATAGTAGTAATAGTTGTGTCGACCCCTAGGTCGTCATCTACATACCATTACGGTCATTTTGACAGTCATTAGAGTCATTTTAGAGTACGGGTAAAAAACCGCTTTATTTTCTATAAACTGTCTTACAAAACCGTGTCTGAACGCTCGAGAATATTCCCGATATTTTAATGTTTCAAAACATATATTTCTTCGTAAAATACATTTATATTTTATTTAGATAAGAATTGGAAATCTACCGCAATTGCCATAAAGAAACGCGGAAGTCTTTCTTTCAAAGTAGGAAACTACTTGGGAAACGAGGTAACGGGCGTTGTGCCTCTTCCAAGAGTCGCAGTGCCTGCTGCGCCTCTTACCTAGCTCGTTTTACACGTTTCAAGAATATTTTCTAGATTTCTTTCCGTGTTTGAGTTATTCCATAACTCTTCGGATCTCTCCCTAAGTAAGGAGAGGTTCGTGCACACTTCAAAGGCACGTGAGTGTTCCACCCCTTCTTTCTCTCTCTCTTTGCATTCTTGACTTTGCTCTAAGCTTATTGACAACTTACGTGCTTGATCAATTGACCACGTAAGCACTTTGTTGCATTGACCAACCAATGTGACCATCTCACCAAAAATCAATTTTAAATCAACTTAAATTAATCGATCGTTCCTCTTACGAGGGCACTTTATTTACATTCGACTCGAGCTGTCGCTAAATCGATAACTTTAGTTCATATCTCATTTCGTCAACATGTAAGTCTGAGGGTGTTTAATGTAACACCCTCAAATGTACCTTATTTGTATTTTAAAATATTTTACGGATACTTTTCAGCGAATTTTAGTTTTAGTCTAGATTTAAATTTCCCGTATCTATTTTAGAATTTCCGAGTTTCGTTTTCGGACTTTACGCGAGATTCCGAGTGAGTTACGCCTTAAGGCGCTTATGGGCTTTTCCCATATTTTTCCACTCACCCTCTTTATATCCCCCTCATAAACCCTAACTCCTTCCTTCATTTCCACTTACTCCTTCTTCCTCAACAAACCACCAAAACCTAAACTCCATTCTTGTTAAATCTCAAAATCGTCACTACTCCTTCGTTAATTGCTCAAATCCGCTAATTTCCATCTTGATCTTTCCCACTCATCCTCATCTATCTTAATTGGTAATAAAATTGCCGTCTTTCTCACTTTCAATTTATCCGTCTTTCTCAAAGGTGAATTATATTCATCTTTTGTCGTCTAATTGTAGGTGGAGACCTTCTAGACCCCGACAAAGATTACTATCTAGTGGAGGAAGACTTAGAAATCGATTAAAGACGCATAAAGGTAACGGTGAAGTGTTACTTGATATCATTACGTGTTTTAATGTGTTTTCTCTGTTAGTAATAGTATTTAGAATAAGATTAGTAATCATAGAAATTGTGTTGTCGATGATAGTTGTTGTTAGTTGATATTTGATAATAAGAATTGATGATTGATGATATTAGTTAATGGTTGTTGTATGATGTTTGAGATGAAATGATGATTTTCGTGCAAAATACGCCCCAGCCGGCAGCTGACCGGCTGGGGGGAGTGGTTGATGTTGAATTGTTGTTTATGTAGAATTTTAATATACATTACGTCTCAGCCGGCCGACCGGCTGAGACATATGCCAATATGTCTTCACTTTCTCATATGACTTTAGTCCCAGCAGGGTTGCCGGCAGCCGGTCCCTTTGACCGGCTGGGACACGCTGCATTTTTATTTGTTTTCAAATGTTACTATGGGTGCCAGCCGGGTAGCCGGCAGCCGGTCCGCTTGACCGGCTGGCACATGCTACCTAATCATTTGCAATTCGTACTTATGTTTTTCATTTATAATATTTCCGATGGTTCGTTTATCGTATAAATTTACGTAATGACTTTAAATATTAATGTTTCGAATATATGATATTCCATTCGCTTGTATCGCATGTTTTGTGACGGTTTTTGATATGTCCTACTTTAAGTCGGTTTTACAAATGTTATTGGTTTGAGCAGTTATTGGTATGTGCTTTGTACTCTGATTCCCTTGGCTACCTCGACGTTCGTAAGGCTGGAATGTCAGAACGGGGAGTGTATCCTTACTGCTTATTTGCATGTGTTAGTAGGCATATGACGACGTTGTTGGGAGGCGAACGCTTTGCGTTGATCGACCCGGCCGTCAAATGTCGTATACCTGCGAAGTGGTGTCATTGCATGTAGCGTACTAGCTTGACTTTTGACTGTAAATCTCTTTCCGCCTCTTTCCTGTGGTCTAGCCGAATTTGGGGTACTCGACGTCTTTGTATGATCGAGTCTTGGATGTGGAACGTCTTACCACATGTCGAATCGGAACATGTCTTATTCCGAGAGTCTGGTCACGTTTAGACCAGGACCGTATTATTATCGTCGTCCTACCGAGAGGATTAGAGTCTTGTGTGTACGAAACGTCTTATCGTGCACGATTCCGGGAAACGTCTTATCCCGTGAACTTGTTTGTCTAGGTCATGAGTATACGAAACATCTTATCGTATACGGTTCCGGGAAATGTCTTATCCCGTGGGCTTCCATTGGCTTGTCTTGCTATTGTACATGATGCTAGTGCGTGCCATTAACCGTGAGAGAATTTGTTGTCATATTCGTATGATTTGATGGTTGTTTGTAAGTTAAATTATACGTGAACATTGAGTTGGACTCTTGCATGAATTAGATGATTGACGTGGTTTATATGTCGAGTCTCTATCTTATCAAGTATATGCCGCAACGGTGAGATGTAAGCCCTAGTGAGTATATAGTTGCCTAAGAGTGTAATCCCCGAGTCTCTCTATAATATGATGGTTACAGTTTTGTACTTCATGTACCGATATCTTTATACATATTGAATTGCCTATTTATCCTTCTCGTATTTCACATGTATATTTATATATGCATGCTTCTACTTTCGTATTTCCATTTAAGTATGTTTATTGTGATATGGCTGGGAGAACCTGGAGTTACTCCCTACTGACTGTGGCGTTCATGTTTTTCATGGATGAACAGGTTGCTTGATTGGATGGCTTTTTGCTTGTGGTATTTTGGGTTCGGGTGTGAGCTAGCGGGCGTTGGCCTGGATGAATCACCTCTAGACGTTGTTTAGCTAGTTTGCTAATAACTTTGATATTTGATAACATTTTGAGAGACTTCGTCTCTTTGTATTGTATTCTACCTTGGTTTGTAATTATTTGACATTCCTCGTATTTTTATCTTAGCATGTAAAAAGTTTTAAAAACACCGTATTTTCCGCTATATATATCACATGCTTGCTATGTTTTATTTATGCATTCGCGAGGGTTGTCACATTTAATCCCTTTTTTTTTATTGTTCTTTATTTTAATTAATGTAAGATTTATGTTGGAAGTATGTCAAAATTGTTTTCAAACTTTTTCTTTAGTCTTTCTTTATTTAGTTTGTTTGACTTAAATCCCTAATAGTCAATATTAGTGGGTTTTAGTCATCTATCAAGTTTGTGTCTTTAGTGGTTTGATTCGTCCATATTTAATCTCTAGGTTCGTCTTTGATATAGTTAGTATAATTAACATGACTTGAATCACTTAAATTCGACTTGTAGATCCTTAATAAACCGTAAATCACCAATGAACACTAACTGATTGTGATTCTGGCTTCACAGCCAGAGCCCAACTTAGGAACAGACGCACAGAGCGTTGCGCCTGTTCTAAAGGACGCACCTCCTGTTGCGCCTGTTCCGGGCTTGTTTTTGTCTCTGAACTTCCTTGTTCCCTTTGACGTAGTTTATTTAGGTAATAAACTGACTATCATCCCAAATATTATCGCTGCTAATCTGACTTCGTTTAGTTTAATTATTTTCCTTTTTTCAATTAATCTTTCAAACATATTTCCGACATAGATCCCATATTCGTTGTAATCAATTGTAATATTTCTTTTATAGTTCAATTTAATCATTGTATGATTTAATTAATTGTGTTTCCACATGCCAATCAATCCTAAATCCTACTTTCACCTAATTAATTACAAACTACATGTATACCGGCATTGTCTAAACTCACATGTTAGGATTAAAACATGGATGTTGCATTGCATGCATATAACCGACAACACATCGATAACAGAAGAGTTTCCCTAATCATTAGTAGAGGCCACTATCGAGGCTGGCGGGATTAGGTGTTCGATCAAAAGAACTTCCTAATACGTACCCTCCCCCCTTACTCCAAATCTTTGTGAACATCTGTGTTCATTGGCATCCACGAGAGTCATTGTAGACATAGAATGCTAAGGGTAACGAGTTGTTGGTGTTCATGTTATTACTTTGTGTCTTGACATGGCATGAAGTATTCAAACGGATCCAATTTCCTAAAAACGTTGGTGGCGACTCCACAAATGCATGTTTTCACGTTTGTCCTTGTTTCTGCATCCGTGGTTTCCCGTGCAATAGAGGGCTTGGAAAGGATCGCGAAACCCGTGTATCACAGTTTGGCGACTCCGCTGGGGATAGTACACATACGTGTTACCCAGGGTGAAACTGGAACGAGGTTAGGGAATAATATGAATGAGACAGTTGTCGGTTCTCATTACTCGACCTTCCTATGTCGTTTTATTCGGCCTTCCTAGGCCTAACCCTACCCTTCCACCAATCGTCCTGTCTGGACGGTCCAAATTCTTAAATGGGCCTAAGGATGGATAGCGATTCACGTCAACCATACCGTGGTGTGTCCTCATGTTAGCACCAAGGGCTTTCACTACTCGGGCGAATGGACTAGGAACCGGCCTTACTCATGTTTGGCGTGGCCCTCTCTACAGACCCTGGGTTTGATAGCTTAGTATGGAAACCCACCTTCTAAGCCAAAACCATTTTAAAATGCACTCAGCACGCCGTTATTCAGCTTGTGTAGATGTGTATAACCCTTACGTGATCACCATCTTTTTAAATAAATAATGACAAAATTCTCAAAAACAAAATCCTTTTAAAATTGTAAAGCATTTTTCAAAGGTGGCCTAAAGTAGCGCAAAATGAGCCGAAACTTTGTCCGAGTGTCTAGTCAAAAATCATTTATTTCCACTTTGAGTCAACTCTCCTACAACCACACTACAACTGTCTAGGACAAACATTTACAAACCCGTCATTTTCAAAATTCACTTAGACACAGTGGCACACTACCACTTCACAAATCGAGTCTTTTCGAGTAAGTGTGCTACATTGGTCAATCGCGTTTTGATTCGTCGTCGGTCTCTTGCCCAGTTTCCAAGATGCCTGGACCCAGTCAAGCAAGTGTTCATCAACCCGAACCAAATGGAATTATCAAATCCTGGCTGCGCTACTTCGTATCCAACCGAGTCAAGACCAAGCCTATGCTCGCCTCAATGCCATTGAGGGTCGAATCGTTGTTGTAGAAACTAGGCTACCACCCAAAGACATTCCTGACCCTAGTGTGCATGACAACCTTCCACTCGTCGTGGGACAACCAGAAGTTGATAATCCACCAGTTCTTACTGGAGCGGAAAAGCGACTCCAATACTTGGAGGAACAACTAATGTATCTCAAGGGAGATGACATCTATAGGGAGAACAGTCGAAAATATGAACCGGTAGATGCCCAGCTGCCAACCAATTTCAACATGACTGACATCCCAAAGTTGAAGTGGCATGAGAAGCCTTTGAACCACATCCGTGCTTTAAAGGATTATATGTCTATCAAAGGAATCAAACCAGAGATGTTCCTAAGGATCTTTTTGTTTTAGTGAGTGTCCTCAACAATAGTGTGATCACATAATTAAATCTTAATAATAAGAATACAAATGGATGAAGAATATTATAGTCAACTGGTCAACATAAATCGGTAACGATTGGCTCAATTGAGTTTGGCGTTACTCTAGTATGACGGTATTGATCAGTTGATCCATTGAGGTCACACCTAAAGGAGAATCCCCTAATCATGTACATTAATTAATTGTATAGCGATACAGATTAATTACTCCCTTAAGTTGAACTACGTTTATATTGAAAGTGAGAATTATATCTTTTTGTAATATGATTATATAAGATTTATTTTAGTAATTTAATTGTTTTATTACTAAGAATGCATTATGTTTATGAAACATTTGAGATAAGCAAAATTGGTTGATTATAATTACAATTAGTTGTAGATTATATTAACCAAATATGAGATGACCCATTTTATTTACATGTAATTATAAAATATGATTTACAATGAGTCTAATTTATTTATTATGAAATTGCATTTAAATTGGTTAAATGCACATCTATAAGCAAAATTAAATGTTACATGTCACACATGTGACAAATGACAAAATGCTAAAATAAAATTGACACACATTTTATATGTGTGCACCGGTTTTAAAGTGTGTTTTAGGGTGATTAGTTTTTTGTGTATTATT
Organism: Heliosperma pusillum; assembly: GCA_022085475.1. Classification (NCBI taxonomy): domain Eukaryota; kingdom Viridiplantae; phylum Streptophyta; class Magnoliopsida; order Caryophyllales; family Caryophyllaceae; genus Heliosperma; species Heliosperma pusillum. The sequence continues at coordinate 10,988 of JAIUZE010012214.1, read as the reverse complement.
CTAATTGAGAATTAGACACAATCATACACTAGACATTACCAACACTCAACCTTATGCCTTGTTAAGAACAAAATGAAAGGGAAAACACCCACCCATGTGGTGTGGGTGTGGCCGGTCAATGTGATCAAAACAAAGAGCACAAGTTTCCTCTTATAAAACTCACATCAACTTATTTCATTTTGCATGCAATCTTCATCTCTCTATCTTTCTATCGCTCACTAAAAGAAAATTTGAAGAAGTTCTTTACAAAATCTTGAGTTCATATTTCTAATAATTTTACTAGTGTAGTAATAGGAGTTATTAGATTTATTATTAAGGGCTTCTACCATTTTATAGTAGTGTAGTATACTTTAGTAGTGATTTGGATATTGTCTTGGGTGCAACTTATAGGAGAGTTTCTAATTTGAAACTAGGAGTTCGTCCCATCATTCATAGCTCAAGAATAATATTTAAAAGGAGTTCAAATATTGTGCCCATTTCTTCATAATCAATGTAAAGGATTTGTTCTTACTTAATCTTTTGTTATGCATGCATAAGATCCACATAGTTTAAGAGTAAAATATTTATAAAATGATATTAGACATGTCTAATACTGAGTTTAAGAAACTTACAAGCGGTATCAAGAGCTTTGATTGTTGCATGCATAATCGATTTATAGTTTTTTCGAGTTAATGTAACTTAAAGAAAACTAGTATTTTGTGTTTAATAAGATAAAATAGTCATTTGCATGTCAATATATTCTGGTCCGAATATGATTTTTTGTCATTTTGATGATTTTTGGAAATTTATATTACTAAAATATGATTTTTAGTGTTTTTATTACATTTTAATGAGCAAAATGATGTTTAAAATGCTAAAACTAGTTAGACATGTCTTATGACCTTGAATTTTTACATGACATCACATTTATATTTTAATTAATGTATGTAAAATGTCGTGTGAATGGGAATTATTCTCATGATTTATAATTTTTATATGATAAAATGGTATAAATAAAGGTCAAATTTTTACAAATAGTTATGCTTTGAATCTTGCCATGAAAGTTTAGTATGTTGTCACATGAGTGGTTTCCTGAGAGACTATAAAATTTGAGACTAATGTGATTTGTCTAGTATGATTTATGAATTTTTAATGTAAAAATCGCATAAATATTGACTATTTTAGCAAATATAGCTAAAATAAATTTCATGTCATGAGAAAATTATTTATGGTTTCATAAATATCCCACATTTCAGATCTAAAGTTGAAAATTTAATTAGATTAATTTTCGCATGCTTTATGTATTTTATTTGATAAAACAGATAAAGTGCAACCGATTTTTCTCAAAATCAAGTCGAAATTTTTAACCTTTATTTTTGACATTATGAGTGTCATGTAAATGTTTCAGAATGTATAAAAAATTAAAATTTTGAAATTATTGTGATTAAATTTGGATTTATTTGTTTAAAATATGATTTTAAAGTCTAATTTTGAGTATTTATATAACACCAAGTTGAATTATTGTAAAAAAATTGAGTGATGACTAATTTTTGAGTCTTACATCAGTTGGAATAATTAATATGGACTTAAATATGATTTAAGTATTGTTTGGTGATTTTAAAATGTTATTATCACGCTTTTCCTTAGAACAGGGTTATATACGATATAAACTTTTAAATATGGCGATTTGACATTTAAAATGAGCATGTTTTATACATATTATAAACCTGCATTTTTGTTTATGAATGTGATATTTTCATTTATGAATGTCATATTTTATTTATGTAATTTTGAATTATGTAATTTAATTCTTGTATGGCCTTTGTTTTAATCAATATTGCCCGAAATGTAAGGGAATATTGATTTGGTTGTAATTTATTTTGATCTCGTATCACTTTTATTGTATTATTTTATTTTACAAATGTATAATAGGAAATTAGTGTAATTTTATTATATACTCCCTCCTATTCATAATAACTTTCCTCATTCATGAATGAACCAAAAAATAAGGGTGGGTAATTAAATAAGCGTAAGTATTGTGGTGGGGTGAGGTGCTTGGAGAGAGGGAATGTATTGTGGGGTATTATTGTGAGGTGAAGTGATTAAAATAATTATTGTTGTGGGGTAAGGTGATTAAAATAAGATAAAGTATGGGTATTGTGGGGTATTGTTGTGGGGTATTGTTGTGGGGTGATGTGATTAAAATAAGTATAAAAATTTACCAAAAAAGGAAAGGGGAAGGTATTGTGAATAGATGAAAATGCAAAGGGGGAATGTTATTATGAATAGGAGGGAGTATTTTGTAAGTGTTTGTAATACATGAGTTTTCCTAAAGACGGTGCCATTCGGAAAGGCGTTCTGAAAGAGATGGTGTCCTTGGGAGGCGTGCTCATGAAGTTCAACGGACCAAAGGAGTTGGTTTTCGAATTTGTAATAGATTATATGATTTTCTATTCTAGGAAAGGCCATACTAGGAATTTTATGTTTATGCTTGCATTTTATTTAATATGTTTGCATGCATTGCCAAATCACCATAACATGACATGCATAATTCATCGAGTCATCGACCGTGTGAATTAAAATTATCGATAATTCATCGATTTAGTTCACTTAAACAAGATCGATATTAAATTGACATGACCTCTCATAATAAATAATTGAGACAAAGTCTTACCAAATAGTAGAACTAATGAATCTCAATCTCACAAGGAAGTAGGCTCGGCTCACCGGGGTACTAAACTTGTTACGTTGGGTAAGTAGGATAATAAAGGTCATTATTTCGAAATTTGGATTGAGCTTAACGGAAGTATTCGCGACCGGTGCCGCATGTGTTCCAGGCTAAAGATAAATATTAATGTAATATTATCGACCGAGAGTTCTAATGTAAAATCGATTAAAGAGTTAATCCACCGAATTATGTTAATGAGGGATGAATCGGCTCACCGTGCCCAAGTTAATATGAATTTGGATCTCGGAATCATTTATAATAGTTGGGTGGAGGTCACTATTTAAATGTTGAACTTGTTTTAAAATGTTAACAACTATTTAAAATGATAAATGTTGACATTTCCTTTATGTCTAAAATAAGTAAATAACTTTGTACAATCGCAATGGCTAGTTCATCCAACACGACAACCACTAACGCTCCAAATCTCACCAATGTCTCATGGCTTTGATCCTTCATAGATCGATGTAAGCTAGAAAAGAATGGCGCTTATTTCGCCGATTGGGATGCGCAACTCTGCTTGCCCGCGAAGGCTGACGACAAGCTTCGTTACCTTACCGAGGCCTCTCCCACCGCACCTAATGAAAGGTTAACCACCGCCGCAAGGAGAGCCTATGAGGTTTACCATAAAGAGTCCGTCGCGATCAAAATTGTTTTGATCTTCTCAATGGAGGCTGATCTCCAAATGAGTTCCATAAAGATGAGCACGGCCTATGAAATCTACACGAAGCATGTGACCATGTTTTCACAAGCTCCTAGAACCATATAATATGAGACGGCTCATGTACTCAAATTGATTGAGCATTTTGAGACTCTTAAAGTGCAAGGGGTAGACATTCCCAAACAACTCGTTATCGACCGAGTTTTACATTCCTTGGGGAAAATAAAAGCATATGTGCAGCTTAGGATGAACTACAATATGCAAAACATGAAAACCTCTTTGCATGAGTTGCACAAGATGCTTGTGCAAACTGAGAAAGACATGGGGCTAAATGTTAGCACCTCCAAGGATGTGCTCCATATTAATAGTAAGAGCAAAGGGAAGTTCAAAAAGGTTGGTAGCAAAGGGAAGAAGCCCTCCACCTCCAAAGGCCAGGGAAAAGCCATTGAGAATAGCTCTCCCAAACCACAAAAGGGGGCCTCGACTGAGGACAAACGCTATTATTGTAATGGTGTGGGGCATTGTAAGAGGAGTTGGTCTAAATATCTAGGAGATCTCAAAGCAGGAAAGGTTGTTCCAGTAGGTAAATATTTATCCCTATCATTTATGTTATGATCTCAACTTGGTATATAGATACGAGTTATGATTCTTACCCTTTTTTATTGTAATTAGGGCGCGCAAGCAAAGAGAAGGGCAAGGACAAGAAAGCCTAAGAAGGTTCTTCAAAGGAAGCTAGAAGTAGCTCACCATGGTTGAAGATCTAAGGAAGCTTGGCCTTGAGATTGTCTCCCCTTTTGAATGTATTCTGGTTGTTAAGAACATTTTTAATTTCCTTGTTTGACATGGAAGTTTTTAATTTTAAAGAAAAATTTTGTTTTAATTGAATATTTGGTGACTTGGTTTTCAACCCAAGTCACTTGGTTTGTTTAAACTTTATCGTTCTAAAATTATCATTATATACTACTTGCACTAATAACATAAATTATATCGACTCAAATTGATCATATAGTATTCTGATGATTGGATCATTATAACAAGTTCAAAAGCTAAGAATTTGATTCTCACTTTGAAAGATCAATTGTTAAGTCAAGTTGAGTTATTCAACTCAAAGTAGGGAATCAACCAAACCAATTGGCTACATCACTTATAAAGATAGTAAATGACATGAATATGAGTCCACTTCTTTAGCTTATAGAACTAGTCTATCTCGAAGCTAAGATTCAATGTCTTTACAATAAAGTCTTTGGTAGATCACTTAAGGACAGGTTGTAATACTTCTACCTCCCTCACGAGTATAAGTGGGAGAATATAAGCCACAGCGTAAAACTAGTAAGGAACAAGTGAGGAAACCAAAAGAAAAAGTTCTTAGGTTAGACTCAAGGCTACTGAGGAAACCAAAAGAAAGTGTTCTTAGGTGAATCCTTAGACTAGTGACAAGACCAAAAGAAAATGTTCTTGATATAATAAGATTATGATCTAGGATGTAACACCCGGAAATGTACCCTATTTTTCTAGTAGAAATATTTTACGAAACCTTTTCAGTAATTTTAAGTTTTAATTTAGGATTTATTGTTCCGAGTCGAATTTAGAATTTCCGAGTTCGTATTTGGAATTTCCGTGAGATTCCATGGGAATCCTGTCTTAAGGCGAGTTTGACTTTTGTTTGACTTTTGCCTTATACAACTCACACTCCCTCCTTAACCTATTCTTACTCAAACACAAACACACCTTTCTTCCTCTCTAAGAAAGATCAAAACCTTGCCTCCCTCTTGATTTTCAATCTTGGAATTCGCATAACTCATTCGTTACTCGATAGAATTCGCGTAAGTTCGTCTCATTCTTCTCCCCTAACCTTCCTCTATCCGTATTGATGTTAAAATCATCGTCTTTCTCGCTTTTCAAATTTCCCGTCTTTCTCAAGATGAATTTCATTCATCTTTTATGATCCTTATGTAGGTGGTGACCTCCAAGATCCCGACAAAGACTATTACCTTATTGAAGAGGAGCTTGACGATTAGTAGAGACATTTAAAGGTAACGGTGAAGGGTTACTCGATATCATTTAAGTGTTTTACATGCTTTACATGCTAGAAATCGTATTTAGATTACGATTAGAAGCTTAGGAATCATGGTATGATTAATGAATGTTGTTTTATGATGAATATTGATGATGTATATTGATTGTTGATGATTATTAGAAGTATATTTGAGAATTGAATTGAATTGGTTAAGTGAGCAAAGCTCACGGGTGAAGGGGTGTTCCCAGCCGGTCGACCGGCCGCCGGTCTGACCACCGGCTGAGAGCACTCCAGTAACATTTTTGAAAAATTGGAATTTGTATGATGAGGTGCTCTGTGCCGGTCCACCGGCCGCCGGTCCACCGACCGGCCTGGACTACATTCCTCTGTTTTTCTATGATTTTGGTATTTTGCCTGTGTTCTGAGCCGGCCCACCGGCCGCCGGTCCCATGACCGGCCAGGAACACGGCTGTATGCATTTCCTATAATTTCTAAAACTCGTAATTTATAATAGTTCGCATGATCCGTTTATCGTATAATTTTACGTAGTGACTTATAATATTCATGTTTTGGATATATGATATCTTATTCGCTTGTATCACATGTTTCGTGACGGTTTTTCGATATGTCCCACTTTGAGTCGGTTTTACAAATGATACGGTTTGAGCACTATTTTGTCTTGTGCTTTGTATTCTCATTCCCTTGGCTACCTTCCCGTTCGTAAGGCTGGAATGTCGGAACGGAGAGGTATCCTACTGCTTAAATGCATGTGTTAGTGGGCATACGACGACGTTGTTGGGAGTTGAACGCTATGCGTTGATCGACCCGGCCGTCAAATGTTGTGTACTTGCGAGGTGGTGTTATTTGCATGTAGCGTACCGCTTGTTATGGGCTTGAGCTCTTTTCCGCCTCTTTCGTGAATTGATCTACCGAGAATGTGGGTACTCGGCGTTTTCTTTGTAAGACCGAGTCTTGGATGCGAAACGTGATCGCATATCGAATCGGAAAATGTGATTCCGAGAATCTGGCCAGGTTTAGATTAGGAGCCTTATCGTTCCTACCAGGAGGAAATTAGTCTACATATACGAAATGTAGCATCGTGTATGAGTTCAGGGAAATGTGATCCCGTGGATGCCTTTTAATCATTACTTGCCATGTACACGATGCTAGTGCGTTTCATTTACCGTGAGAGATGTCGTCTTGTGTCGTTCTTGAATGCGTGATTTCATGATATTGTTCATGGTCATTGCATGATTGGACACCGTCATTGTCTTGGTTCGTGAATGGATGATAAAATGTTGGATTTACTGTGATCATCGCATGACTTGACTTGGTTTGTCTGTCGAGTCTCAATCTTATCAATCTTATACCGCTCACGGTGAGATGCAAGCCCTAGTGAGCGTATTCGATTGCCTAAGAGTGTCTTTCCCGAGTCGTTGAATAACATGATGGTTACGGATTTGATTTCCACATGATCTTATCATTATATCTCGTATTGCCTATCTATTTTTATCGTAACTCACTGGATATCTATATAGGCAGATTTTTACTTTTTTAATTTCCTTATATGTACGTTTAATAATTTGATATGCTGTGAGAACCCGGAGTTACTCCCCACTGACTGTGGCGTTCATGTTTTTTCCTGAATGAACAGTTTGCTGCATTGGTATAAGCTTTTTGCTTTGACTATTTTGGGTTCGGGTGGTTAGCTTAGCGGGCGTTGTCCCTGGAGTGTTCACCTCTAGACGATATTAGCTAGTTTTGTGAACAATTGTTCTTTGCTAACATTTTAAGAGACCCCGTCTCTTTGTTGTATTTCCGTATTTAGTTTGTAACATTTTGACACACCTCGTGTTATATATCTTGCATATTTAAAGGTTTTTAAAATACCGTATTTCCGCATATTATTTCACATGCTTGTATGTTTTATATTTCCGCATTCGCGAGGGTTGTCACAGTTGGTATCTGAGCTTTTTTATCGCTCCCAACGCACACACGTGAACCCTAACTTAAACTACTTGACCTTGAAATAATAAATGAGAGATTGGGTAGAAGTTAAGGACTTTACTTGGTAGCCTATCTGTTTATGCTAATTGATAGGAGTAACTTAATTTGTTTTTGTTTCTTATGAAGATGGTTAGACCCCGATTAGCTGAGAATGTTATGATGGAAGCTCTTACTCAAGTGCTGAAAAATCAGCAAGATGCCGCTTTAGCTAATGCCAACCAAGTTCCCTCTAGAAGGGAGGACAACCATCAAGGTGGCTATGCATGGGTGGCGGGACAAATTGCAAGGTGTAAGATCGTACCATATGGTGGAGAGCCGGATCCGACGGAGTTATCCGATTGGTTCCGTTAGATGGAGAAACAATTCGATCTATACCAAGTCCGAGAAGAGGACAAAGTTAGGATCGCAAAGCACTTTCTGGTGAGGGAAGCCGACAACTGGTGGGCTATCACAAGTGCCACTGCTGTTCTTGAAGAGGACTTTAACTGGGCTTGCTTTAAAGCTCTTGTGGAGGGTAGATTTTACCCTAAAGAGCTTAAACAGCAAAGGCTTAAAGAGTTCATTGATTTTAAACAAGGTAACTTATCCGCTCAAGAGTTTACTACGGAGTTTAATAAGCTCGCTCATTTTGCGCCGAGGCTTATTCGTGATGATGAAGATCGAGCTTTCTATTGTCGTAATAAGTTGAATGCCGTTCTTCAAAGTAAAGTGAGAAGGGGTACTGCGTCCTTTGGAGATCTTTATGATGATGCCTTATGGGCTGAAAATTCAATGAAGGCTATACAGGATGAAGCTTTGATGAATAATCCCTCTCCTTCTTATGCTCCTAGGCCGAATGCTTTTGGGAAAAGGCCGTTTATTCCGTCTCCTTCTAGTTCCTATGCTAACAAGAGGAGGTTTAATCCTTCTTCCAATGCCAATACAAGGAATCCTGCTCCTTTTATTCCAAGAGCTACTTCAAATGTGGCTCATAGGCCTTATGCATCTCAAGGTCGTCAATGTAACGGTTGTAAACAACCATACCATCCCGGTATGTCTTGTGTTAACCGACCTTACATTTGCTACTTTTGTCAAAAGGGTGGTCATCGTTATGAAGATTGCCCCGACCGAAAGTTGCCTCCTCCTCCTAAACCTAAGGGTTCAATCTTTGTCATGAGTCGCGCCGAAGCCGAGGCTCATCCCGAGATCATTACGGGTATGTTCTCAATCTTAGAGCAACCGTGTCTTATTTTATTTGATACCGGTGCTTCAATGTCTTTTGTGTCATCAACCTATGCTAATAAATTATCAATCAAACCGACATCTAGTGAGGATACTCCCACATCCTTACCTTCCGGAGATATTATCTCTTGTTCTACTCTTTATCAAAATGTACCTATATCTATTTCGGGTTCTATCTTTCCCGCGAATCTCCTTACGTTTCCTCTAGGAGAGTTTGATATTATATAAGGTATAGATTGGTTAGCTTTGTATCATGCTAGGTTCAAGTGTCATGACCAAAAGATTTTCTTAAAGAGTCCTTTAGGAGTTAGAATAACCTATAAGGGATCTCATCCCCGTAAAGGTGTATCTTTAATTTCTGCTTTGAAATTGGTAAGTATGGTTAGAAAAGGTCACCAAGCATTCTTGTGTGTTGTGACTTCTTCAAATACCTCTTTGCCAAGTATTGAAGATGTGCCTATTGTTCGAGAATTCATTGATGTATTCCCGAAGATTTGCCGGATTTCCTCCCGACGTGATGTTGAATCTCCTGGTTCTGGTATTATTGCCAAAGCTCCTTATCGTATGGCTCCGTCTGAATTAAAAGAGTTAAGGAAGCAGTTGGATGATATGATTGAAAAGGGCTTTATTCGACCAAGTGCCTCTCCTTGGGGTGCTCCCGTTCTGTTTGTGAAGAAGAAGGATGGTTCTATGAGATTGTGTATTGATTATCGTGAGTTGAACCGTGTCACAATCAAACGGAATAGGATCCTTTACGGAAGAATTAAGATTATCTTGATCAATTAAGGGTGTGGCTTCTTACTTTTTTCAAAGATTGATGATTGAGATCGGTTATCATTCAAAATTACGGGTTAGGACTGTGATATTCCAAAGACCGCTTTTAGTACGAGGTATGGTCATTATGAGTTCAAGGTGATGCCATTTGGATTGACCAATGCTCCTGCTATCTTTATGGATCAAATGAACCACACATTTAGTGAGTATCTTGACAAGTGTGTGGTGGTATTCATTGATAATATTCTTATTTTCTCCAAGTCCGAAGATGAGCATGCTATTCATTTGAGTATTATTTTGGGTGTTCTACGTCGTCAGAAGTGGTATGCTAAGATCTCTAAGTGTGAATTTTGGTTACCTAAAGTGTCCTTTCTTGGGCATGTGATTTCAAAAGAAGGTGTAATGGTGGATCCTTCTAAAATTGAAGCCGTTGTTGATTGGAAGAGTCCGTCTGATATTAGAGAGATTCGGAGTTTTCTTGGTTTAGCTGGTTATTATCGAAGATTTGTCAAGGATTTCTCTAAGCTTGCTAGACCGATGACTCAGTTATTGAAGAAGGAAACCAAATTCCTATGGAATGAAGCTTGTGAAGCCGCGTTTCAAGAATTAAAGAAGAGGTTAACTACCGCTCCGGTGTTGACTTTGCCTGAAGATGGAGTAGACTTTGATGTCTATTGTGATGCTTCTAAAATGGGATTAGGTTGTGTTCTTATGCAAAATAGGAAGGTGGTGGCTTATGCTTCACGACAGTTGAGAGTTCATGAAGTGAACTATCCTACTCATGATTTAGACAGTGCGCCGCACTGTTGTTTCAGTGCTTTGAATTGAAAGTGTGGAGACATTATTTAATTGGAGTTCATTGTCGTATCTTCACCGATCACAAAAGTTTGAAGTACATATTTACTCAAAAAGAGGTGAATATGAGGCAAAGAAGATGGTTGGAATTGGTGAATGATTATGATTTTGAGTTGTTGTATCATGAAGGGAAGGCTAATGTTGTTGCAGATGCCCTTAGTAGGAAAGCTTCTCATGCTTTGAATGCTATGCATGTATTACCTGTTGATCTTTGTGCCGAGTTTCGAAGGTTGAGTTTGGAATTTGTAGAGCGTGGATTTGTTCATATTGGTGCTATGATTGCCGAGCCTGTATTTCTCCGTGAAATCCGTGAAAGCCAAGTTGATGATCTTACCTACAAGTCTATCCAAGCCAAAATTCTTGAAGGTAAAGGTAAAGATTTCAAGTTTGATAATGAAGGTGTTCTTCGTTTCCATGGTCGTTTATTTGTGCCTAATGCTCTGAATTTGAGGAAGCGAGTTCTTGATGAAGCTCATCTTTCCCCTTATTCTATTCACCCCGGAGGTGATAAGATGTACAAGGACTTGAAGTTGCAATTTTGGTGGCCGAACTTGAAGGGTGATGTTGTGTCATATGTTGGAAGATGTTTGACTTGCCAACAAGTGAAGATTTAACACAAGAGACCCGGTGGATTGCTACAACCGTTGGATATTCCGCTATGGAAGTGGGAATCTATTTCTATTGATTTTGTTATGGCTTTGCCGAGGACCGTTGGAGGTAAAGATGCCGTTTGGGTTGTTGTTGATCGA